>CAUYRH010015432.1:0-37963 GCA_963574655.1 Perodicticus potto | reverse complement strand
TTTTGAGACAGAGCCTCAAGCTGTCACCCTGGATAGAGTGCTGTGGCATCACAGCTCACAGCAACCTCCAACTCCTGGGCTCAAGCGAGTCTCTTGCCTCCACCTCCCAAGTAGCTGGGAGTACAGGCGCCTGCCACAATGCCCAGCCATTTTTTGGTTGAAGCCGTCATTGTTGTTTGGCAGGCCCAGGCTGGATTCGAACCCGCCAGCTGAGGTGTATGTGGCTGGCGCCTTAGCCCATTGAGCCACAGGCTCTGAGCCGGCTCGTTTAGATCTTATCCAACTAGAGAATTCAATGATCTAAAAAATACCTTTGGGACTAAGTTCAAGAGAGCTTGGTTCAAATTCCAGGACAATACAGCAGGGTAGAGGAATGGGCAGGAAAACTGGGTGCCAGCCTTTTCTGTCCCTAGGAATTTGGGATGATTTCTTTGCCTTCTTTGCCTATCAGATTCTCTGTCTGTGAACTGAGGAGACTGGACTATGTATGCTGTAAATTTACATCATTTACCCATCCAGATGTCTACCGACAGATATTTGTTGAATGCTGCATGATTCCAAGCCTTAGGAAGGTGTCCCTGAGTGTGCCAGATGGGATTCCTGCATCCTCCTTCTCTTATATTCTCTGAGTAAGTTGCCAAAGCATAGGTGTAGGAGGCACATTCGTGTGTGTGTGTGTGTTGTCATTTTTGTTGCCGTATTCATAGAGGATGGGCACATTCTATACAACAACATCTGGTTCTTTAGCAGTTCTGTCTAGGGATGAAGTTGGAGAGGCTGAGGGAGAACCATGGGGGCAAAGACTTCAAGCTAACAGAGATGGTACATGGCTTATTGGTTCTATAGTGAGGCAGAGTTATGGGGAAAAGCCGTCAAGGCCATTCACAACAGGTTTGCCTTCACTGTTTGGTGTTCACAGCCAAGGCCATTCACAACTTGTTTGCCTTCACTATTTGGTCTTTCCAAAGTCCATGCTATTAACTCTCACTTCAGTCACTTCTCTTCACAGAAATCACATTCAATGACCGTGGTCTTCCCTTCATTTGGAGCTATTTCCAATCAGCTCATTCATTTAACAAAGTTTACTCTGCACTTGGCAGCGTGGCTTGTTATGAATTAAATGGCAGGAATAAGGCAGAGATGAAGGCTGCAATGGCTGCTGCTCCTGAGGACACCAGAGGCAAGTGAGGAGAGACAGACAAGTGTCAAGGCAGTCACATTAGGCTGTGACAGATGTGATAGGCTGTATGTGAGGAGTTGTATGCACTTGATTCAGGTGATGAGAGACTGAATTTTCCAATCATTTCCTAGTGCCATACTCCTAATAGTCACCCTGATTCAGTGTTCACAAGTAAGCCACGCATCAAGAAGTGTGGATTGTTCTGATTTGATTTATTGGTATATGTTTAAAATGGCATTCGTGACTATGCTCATAGACGAGCAGGCCACACACTCTTCATACCTACACCCCTTCATGAATAAGTTCCCAATCTTTCCACATAAAAGAGGTCTTTAGGACCTTTCAAATCTCGGAGCACTTTCTAGCCCCCATGATAAACAAGAGTGTTCCACAACACACTGTTTCTGCCTCTGTGCTTCCCCAGGACTTTGTTAATTGCTTAGTTATAGTGGTTGGCATGATGTCACACATCTGTTTACCAGTCTGCTTCTGCCTCTAGGACTGAGAGCTCTCTAGGGATGGACCTGTACCAACTGTACCTTCTTCTTCCGTTTAATTCCCACATCCTAGTCTTAGCTTGATGTTTAATATGCAAAGAATGCTCAATAACTATACCCTAAATAGAGGGATGGATGGAGAGAAGGAAGGAAGAGAAGATTCATCTCTCCGATCAAACTTCCATTTCCTATTCAACCTTAAAGAATTCCTAATACAGAGGTTTGGCTCCCAAGAAGTTCTTAGAGTCAATGAACAGCTGCACAGTGTTTTCTAACAAGCTCACTAACATGAACCCACGGCTATAACTACCATCCCACACTGCAAAGGAAAACAAAGCGACCCAATGGAAAGAGCACTGACTTGGAAGTCAAGAGACCTAAATTCTGGTTTCAATTTTGCTGCTGACGTGCTCTTTAGCCTTACTCAAGGCAACTTAACAAGTTAACTTTTCTGGACCTCAGTTTTTTCATCTGTAAATTGAGCAGATTTGACAGAGCGGATTCTAACATCATTTCACCCTTAGAATTTGGGAAAGGGAAGGTCAAGATATTGTATTCATTTGTTTGTAGCTGATCTAATCAGCCTATTGGCAACTATTCTTTAAAGGAGTCATCCTGAGATCTTAACACTGGTTTTATCAAGGATTAATTGGCTCCAAGGACAGCCACACCACACATCAGCCTTGTTCCTTCAGAGTCATTTTTATACTCAGGACTCCATTGTTCACTCCACATGATCGTCTACTTGCTTCCAAGATTTGGCTTGAATACATCAGGGCCCTTGTCAGAGGGTGACAATGTGTCTCCATGGGCCATATTTTGGGGGAACATTCCCCAGGCTCTGATTCCCAAGAGAAGAATCAAAAAAAAGAATTTTTGGCAAAGAGCATTTTTGAAATAAGCATACAATCATCCCTCCTTATCCACGAGCTCTGCAGATGCAGATTTATCCTACCACAGATGAAAAATATTAAAAATATAGCAACAGTAAAATAATATAAATAAAAAGTATAGTAGAACTACTATGTACATAGCATGTGTAGTGTTTTGGGTATTATAAAATGATCTAGAGATGATTTAAAACATACAGGAGGGTGTGTGTAAGTTATATGCAAATACTATGCCATTTTGTAGCAAGGACTTGAGCAGGCACAAATTGTGGTACAGAAGGGTCCTGAAACCAATCCCCCTCAGATACTGAGGGATAGGTTGTATATCTCCTAGACTACTTCAAGGTGGGAAACAAACTGGTGGATGTAAATTGTCTTTCAGTTCAAAAGTCACCTGGCAATAAACTACACTTTGCATATCCAAGAGATTTCTAAGCCAATTTCTTTGAAATCTTATAAGGTTCATTCAAATGTTTCTTCCATTGCCCCTTCCCTTTCCTCTATCCCTCCCTCCCTTCCCTTTTCATTCTACATTCTTTAAATATTTGCATTAGCCACTGGGACACTATTATTTATTCACCACTCATTCATTCATTCATTCATTCATTCATTCATTCATATATTCATCCTATCATGGGACATTTACTGGATAACTACTGTTTTCTAAGCAACGTGGCAGGCCCTGAAGATGGCAGGCAAAAGATAAACTGGCCTGGACAAGAATTCCAGTTCCACCTCCCATTAGCCATGGGTACTTCAGCAAGTCATGTAACTTTCTAACTCAATTTCAGAGGGGTCAAAGTGTAGCATTAGGCATAGAGCCAGTACATAGTAAGTGTTCATTATAAGCTAGCTGCTTTCATTACTGTCATTACTGCTGAGAATGTGTCTTCTCTCCCAAGGGTATATAAACAGCAGATAGAGGATTCCAGATCCTGAGGTCACCACAAGGTCTCACAAGATCAAGGGAAGCAGACGGAAAGCCCCCCTATCAGGAAGGAGGGAAATGGATGAAAACCCAAGCAACAGATATGACTGCCAGGACCCTTGAGGCCAAGTAAGACACTGATAAGGGGGAAGAGGAGGAAATCAGAGCACAGGGCAGAGCTTAGGATTGTGTGCTGCAATGCCCACGCAAAACAAATGCTTTGCAAACAGACTATGGGCTGAGAAGGGAAGACCAAGGCCAAAATGTGGCTTGGATTAGAAAGGCCACAACACAAACTGAGGAGGCCCTTCAGTGCGCTACTCCCTTCCCTATCCCCATTTTGGAAAGACAGATTTCTTTTCCCTTCTGACTTTTTTGCTCAAGGGGAAATGGAATTAACCACTGTGTAATGTTTCTGATGGTGACGCACATGCTAGGTCATGTGCTTTGGTTACGTAACGCAACATGCCTGAGCTTCCTAAGCTCTTTCTCCCAGAATCATTACATATGCAGCTGGCTCTCTTATCCAGTCATCCATTCATTAAACAAAAGGGCATATACACTCTATAAATACCAGGCATCATGCCAGCGATTGGAGAAGTTGAGATGGATAAGATCTCAAATATGATAAAGAATTCCAGGTGTTTTGAGGTAAGTGTGCAGAAGGCCTGGGGGCGGGGGCAGACAGATAAGGGAGGTGGGGAACAAGTTACACTTTGGGAAGAATTATGGAAGGCATCCCATGAGAGGGGGACCTTGGGCAGGATCCTGCAGAAGTATGTACGTGCTCTGCAAAATGATGCACAGGAATATAGGAGACAAGCCAAGCAAAGGAAGTGATGTTTTAAATGCTTGATGTGTTATGAGGAACTTCAAATAATTCAGAGCCTTTTCTTTAAATAAATAAATTCTGTCTTACCACTGGGGAGGGGTTGGGGAGGGAATAATGTAATAAAGAATAATAAAATACATGCATTGTAAAAAAAAAAAATTCAGAACCTTTAGCTGGTGTGACAGAGTCAGATTTGCAATTTAGAAAGCTCTCACTGTGGGATGTTGAAGGATATGCTGGAGGAGGTATAGTTTAAGGCTCAGCAAAGCAGACATTATAATATCCATAAAATAGCCATTGCAAGAAAGGAAGAGGATCCAAGCTAAGGAGGGGAGAGGTTTATTATAAACATTTAAAGGAAACAGAATATAAAGGGATTGATGGTGGATGATTTGTCTACAGTGGGTGACACCAATCGAGATAAGGATGAACAGAATATTGGAGGAAAGAGGATTTGTTAAGTTCGTAGTTGCCATTTTCAGTGGACAGCTGGATCTGTGGGTGTGAAGCCCAGTGTTGACTGGAGACAACAATGGCCATAAATAGTGGATGGCAATTAATCTATGGGGAAGGGGGCCAAGTCAGGAGACAACTTAGGAGAGATATAGCCTTGCCCAGTTTGGTCACTAACTTAGACAAGCCACTTTTCTCATCAACCCTCAGTTGCTTCATCTATGAAAGGAATGGCTTAGATATATCCTTATGACTTGTATACACCCTGGTTCTTTGGACTTAAGTGAATTTTACTTTACAAAATTGAACACAACATTTACTCATTTCTCATGTTTTCTAACTGTGTGCTCTGCATCTCTTAGAGAATGTTGTTTTGTCCCTGGCAGGTCTGTTACATGACATATCACAGTGTTTTCTCTCATCAGCCTTTGCAGCTGAAAAACATTCAATCTCATTGATGGAAATAATCCCCTCTATATACATAATTTGTTCTTATTCTGCCCAGTCACCTTTCATCTTATAGAGGAACAAGCATTAAGGAATGATGGATATGGAACAGACATAGGAATGACTATAAGGATAACAGGCACAGGTTAGCCCACCAACTTCCTAATGGCAAAAGGCTAGGCTGTGGCTCTGCATTTAGTCACATGTTGAGTCCACTCACATACTGAGTATCCAAAGCTGTGATCACCAGATTTTCTGTCTCTCTTTCCTCTAAATGAGCTAGAACCTGAGACTTGTCCAGGTTCTCTCACACTGAAAGAAAGTTACCTCTTGTACTCTTTCAGGTTCTATGGACCATGGGTTTGTGACCAATAATACTGTAAAACAAATATATTTTGTTTCTCTTATTTGGAGAAAAAGCCAAAGTTAATGTAGTGGATATGAGGAGTAGGAAGAGAGAGAGGTGGGGGTGGATGAGAGAAAGCAGAAGGCCCTCAAGGATGAAACTACTGGAGGGGGGGGGTGTCCATGAAGGAAAACAGGATGATAAAAGGCTACAGATTTAATTCTATAATTAAAATTATAAGCAACACTGCAAGACCAGGGGTCTCCTCTGAATTCCAGGAATTTATCCAGAATGGCCTTTATATAGTAAGAAATTATAAAATGTGAGTACTTCAAGAGTAGCCCAGTTAAGTGATCATTGGGAAACTCATCCAGTGAGTTTTCTGGATATTTATGGCAATTGTAATTAGCTATGTTATTAATGAGATGTCTTCCAGCCATCAGGAAGAATCAATATTCCCCAAATAATGTCTTCAGTCAGTCTTTAAAATTCTAGCATTGCTAGTTTGCTCTGTGACCCAGTGTTTTTGGATAGTCATGACAGTGCATCTACCAAAAGGGGGGGAGTAACATTCTAAGTTCAACAATATTTTAGCTAGAAGGAGCACCATGTCTTTTTCTCCCTCTGTGTGCTCTACATCTCTTAGAGGGGAGGAAGCAGAAAGTGTGTGGGCACTTGGCCCTTGGGGGTGACAGGCACAGGCACCACCTAGTGGAGGAAAGTGCTCCAAAAAGGAAGAAAACTGAAACTACTGACAGCTTCATAATTCTGTCAGAGGCCAGTTCTAATGAGGGTTACAGAATCTTAGGAGGGTGCCCCTAGAAGGGTCTCCAGGGCCATGGCAGATAAATTCTATAATTTCCCATCATTCAGATGAAGAAAATTGGTCCCGAGAGGGAAAGTGACATGTCCAAAGTCACATGGCAAGGCAATGACTGCACTGGTTTAGAGCTGACATCTCCTAGCGCACTGCTCTTCCTTCCAAAACCCCCTACCTTCTCATCCTGCTCTTAGGTCTCTTCTCCAATGCCACTTCTCGTGACAGCCTGTCCTCACCACCCTATTCACATCCTACTCCTCCTGCGTCTCCACCTCAACACAGCATACCCTAGACTAGACTCCCTTATCAACTTTATTTTTCATTACAAACATTCATCTGACATTATGAGATGTACACATTTGTACATATTTATTTATTTATATTCTTCTCCCCCAACTCCTCACCCCCTGCCAGAGTATAAACTCCCTGGGGGGCAGAGACATTTTTCTATTTTTTCACTGCTCTGCATTTATATCCTAAAACTGTCCCTGAGACATAGCAGGAACTCAAAAAATATTTATTGAATGCTTTGAAAGGGAATGGACAAACTTTATGTTGTCCCTTGTTTTTACCTGCAGTTCTTAGGTGTTTTACAAGGAGCATGCTCTGCTTTTGTAAAATGCAACAATAAAGTACTTATTTGGTTTCCCTTCCATTTTAGTTTATTATTTATTTATTTTATTTATTGGTAAGATGACAGCAATGCATCTTTTTTGAATTGTAAGGATGGGAAAGGCAATCCTTGGCTTTGCCAAAGGAGATAGAGTATGTCTAAAGCCTAGAGTTACCTATAGTATTAGAAATAATGTGTGGCAAGGTCCAGGCACATGTAATACAGATTTGAACTAACATTTGTTGCATTACCTCATGGTCTAGATTCCATTACTAAGCATTTTCCACATGGAGGCCCAGTTAATCTTCAAAATAACTCTGCGTAGTCAGAGCCAGCGTTATCCAGTTTATAGATGGTGTAAGTGAAGCTCAGAGATATTAAGTAATTTGACCAAGGTCATACAACAAGTGGAACAGTCAGAAAATCAAACCCAGGCCATCCAACTCCTGTGTCTTGCAGCCAGCCACTGCAAAATACTTCTTCAGTGAACACCTCCTCCCACAGGCCATAGCCCCGTGGCTCTAGAATTGCTCCCTGGCAATTGGAGATGAAGAGAAATAAGGAGCCAGTAAAATAAGAACTGGAGATATGAATAAATTGTATGTTTGTGGCGGGGGGGGGGATTGTGACACTGCTTTCTGAATTGTCACAATGACTAGCAGATCCCATGGAATTCTTATGTCCAGAGCCAACGATGCTAAATATTTCACAATATGTGAAATTTGCTGTCCTATACAGCAAAGAATTTTCTCACTCCAAAGCTTCTTATTGTCCAGCAAGTCTCCACTTGCCCCTTCTGCATTCCCCTCCTACGACTCCCCACTTTACTTTTATTCCCCTATGGATAATCATTTCCACCTGAGTTTGCAAGTATACAAAGTGGAGAGTAGAAGGGGCTCCCCGTGTTTGAAGCCTGGCCTGCGTCATGACTTTGAATTAATCTTTATGTGACCTTGGAAGACTCTCTAATCTTCTCCAAGCTGTGACTTCTGTATTTGCAAACTTATCAGCTCAAGAACACACAGGATCTGAGACTTTGCTTCCTCCTATGGCTCTCAAACACTTTTAATATTTTTAACATTTTATCAGAGAGATCTCCAACCACACCCAAAAGCACAGACAAAAATGTATTGAAGACCAAAGTTTGGATCACCTGCTTCCAACAATTGTCATCAATTTGCCAGTCCTCTTTCCACCTTGCCCCAGAACACCCAATTTACTTTTTCTGGAGCTTTTGAAACAAACGAAGTATAAAACACATTTTTCCCCACAATTACTTTAGTATGCATTTATAAGAAAACAATAATAACAATATTATTACCACATCTACCAAAATTAACAATAATTCCTTAATGTCCATCCATATCCACTCAAACACTTGGTGATGGAGGAACATATTCCTTCAAGTGGGATGTTGTAGAATCACACAATTTAAGCAGAATAGAGTATAGAGTAAAGGGAAGGTGAGTGGAGGAAAGCCCTGCCCTTCAGCCTTTCTCCAGAGGCTTGCTAAGACTGTGGGATGAGGTTTGAAAGTCCTTATTCTGTTCTAGCCCTCCTTCCGCATCCTGAGAACACTGAGGTCCAGAGAGGAATAGTAAATGTTTAAAGTCACACAGCAGGAATTGGCAGACTTACTAAAGGACAACATCAAAGGTCCCCAGTGAAGTCACGGGCATCAAAACACTGGTAACTCAATTGCTGTTTATCTTTTGCAATGTGAATGACAATAATAAAGTCACCTCTCCATGAATGACTCTGACCTTGATTGCATGGAGCTCCTGGGTCTGAGTCTGGTTCCCCCTAATCATGCTGCCATGTGTGCTGGGTTCTGATCTCAGCCAAGCTTTTTTGTGCTGCTCTCTCCCCGGTCCCCATGACACCCTGTGAGATGAGAGTGTGAACCAGAACCACAGCCAACCCCAGGGCCCAAGGGTTAGGTCAGAAAGCACAGGTCACACAGTGCAGAGGAAGCCAAACCTGAACTCTGATCTCCTAATTCCCAGTTTCAGGTCTTCCAATAGGCCAAGGGGTGAAAACTTGCCAGTCAGTTCTCAGTTGCTGGCATCAGAGTCACAGCTGAGCATTTCCAGTTACTATACCAGGGCAGGAGGCAGAGCGCTTAGGGCAGTAAGGAGGAAGATTGGGGAACAGCAAGGGAAGAAAGGGAAGAAGAATTAAGCTCTAGAGAAGAGGCTACTGGTGAGGGGAGAAATAGGCTGCATTCCTGAGCCCTTGGACATCAATGGAGAAGGTACCAGCTGCCTGTAGAGGAAGTCCTCCTACCTGTGGCACCTGGAGAGTTTCTCTCTTCCTCATTTGGATACCTGCAGCCAGTTCTGGTGTCAGAGTGATCTCAAGGAGAGTGGATTTTGAAATAATAAGAACATACTTCTCCCAATGGGGCTAGCCGAGAACAAAGTGGTGAATGCCTCAGAGCCAAGCTGCCCTTTTTCATACCTCTTATTCCTGCTCAGAGAGGCTTCCCTCCTAAATACTCCGAGAGGGACTTTTGAAGACTGGTGCAAAGAAGTCAACATGTGACACCCCCAACTCCCCTTTACAAGAGTGTTCATATTTTAAAGGAGGCACCAGTAGATGAACAGCTTCTTGCCAACACAATTAAACTAAACTGGGGGGGATGGTGAAGGAGGGACGGGGAGAGAGGAGGAAAGAGGGGTATGGCAAGCTAATGGGCACAGTATAAGGGTACATGGCACACCTCCTTAGTGAGGGGCTCAACTACAGCTTGGACTTTAGCTAACAATGCAAACAAAGTAATCTAATCATTTGTACCCTCACATTAAAATAAAATAAAAATAATAAAGGAGACACCAAAAGGAGAAATCATGGCTTAATATATAGGATGGCTCTGGGAAAATGAAATGTCAGTGTCTATGGCACCCAGGGGTTTTGAGGGAGGAGGGGAATTAAGAATAGAAAAAGGGTCCTTCAGAGTTGGGACATCTGAATTTCCCTAAAGACTTAGTCACTAACCAGCTCAGGAAACAGGGAATTTCATTACCCCTTTGGGCCTCAGTTTCCCCACTTGCAGAACAAGAGGACATTATGCTGGATTTTTCCCATTGGTGGCCCTTCAGCCTTACCTGAGAAGGCTTTGATAAATGACCGGTTTCCAGGCCAACTCCAAACCCACGACAGAAGAATGCCTGGGATGTAGCTGGGCAGGAGGATGTTTTACAAGCTAATGATTCTAAGTGCATAGAGGAAAGGGAACTAAGGAACCAAATGACCTCCCAGGCTTCTTTGGGAGGTGGCAGTGTGTGACAATAGTTTAATTCTGCGTCACCCTGGTCCTCAGTTCCTCTGTTGCACAGTGAGTTGCGTGACCCAGATGATGGCCAAGTCCGTGCCCAGGCTGACAATATACAACACACACTCCTGTGTCCCACACCTCTGAGTCTGGTTTTCTTTCCTCCGTGCAGAGAAGAAGAAGTATTCCCATGGTTCTGTAGCCTCTGTCACCCCTATCTGTTCACTGCTAGGCAGCTCAGGGGAAAGTAAGAGTCTGAAGAGTCCCTGAGAAAGGAGAAAGAGGCATATGACAGTAGATCCCAGACCTACTGTGTGGCTTTTGTTCCCAGGAGATCCTGCTCATCCTCAACACTAATGGGTTTTCCCATTTACAGGTCCACAGTGGTTCGAAACCTAATTTTGGCTCTTACCTCCCAGGGGTCATCCAAGCAGATCAAAGAAGAGGAGATCAAAGTGAAAGAAAGGGATTTGAAGGAGACTAATTGTTCCTCAAGACACATTGTCTTATCTAGATAGACTTGGTAGCAACTGAAGATGGGAAGTCCTGAAAATGCACAGACCCTTCTTCCTGAAGGCCAAGCTAGCAGACTGGAAAAGGACGTGGCTGGCTACTCATTAGATCCAGCTACCCTGACTGAATCCCTAATATCAGTTGGCACTGTGCTAGGTATTTTCTGCATGTTTATTTCACTGAACTATTTTGATAGAATGATGCCCATTTTACAGATGAGAAAACTAAGGGATAGAGAGATGAAGGGACTTGATTCAAACCATACAGCAAGTGACTGGTAATAGAAATTCCAAGCCTCATCTGTCCGATAATTTGGTGTGAAAGGAAAAAGAGATATGCCAGGTCAAATCCATGGCTCCAGGTGAGATTAATACCTATTTCCCATTCTGCAGGTATATGGATTATAGAGAAGAAGGAAGGAGCAGAAAGAAATTGAATATGTTTTGCAGAAGGATTAAGAACAAGAATGTGAGTCATTTCTTCTCTCTCCAAAAAAATTGCTGACAGAGAAAACAGGCACTTGGGAACTTGAGTTCACATCTGGGCTCTGCCCACCTGAGAACTTGTGGGACTTTGGACCAAGTTATTTTAAGTCACTGAGGCTCAGCGTCCTCTCTTGGGGTGAAGGGGCAGGGATGCCCACCTCCCAAGGACAAAATGCACAGGCACAAGGCAAGTCAATCACAGTGCTTGGTACGTCAGAGACACCTGGGAGAGTCAGTTTCCTTCCTTTCTTTAAGTGTCCTCCATCTAGAAATTCAAAAGTTCGATCTTAGGAAAATCATATCCACTAATAGTAAGAGTGAAATTTGCTGAACACTTGGCTGTATACCAAGCCCAGTTCTAAGCACCTTCCATGTACAAGTTGACTCAGCGTTCACACCGTCCTATGAGAGGTACTTACGCCATCTTCACTTTGTATGTGAGGAAGCTAAAGCTCAGGGGAGTCACCCAGCTTGCCCAAGGTCACAGAGCTCATTAGGGGCAGGGGTGGATTCACACTTAGGTAACCTGACTGCTAAAACTGGGTCCTAACCATCTCAATAATCTAGATCCCAGGTCCAACCATGAATATTAGGGGAGACCCATGTTAATACATTGACTCATAAACTTAACTTTGGCTGCTGTAGCAATTCTGAACTGGGCAAAATGCGGGGACTCTTTTTTGAGAGTTGAGTAGGTAGTAGGAAGTGGAGGCTGCAGAAGTGAGGAAAAAAAAGACTCTTGAGCATAAGCAGAAAACTCAATCCAGTCTAACATTTAGAACAAAAGAAAGCTGAGGCACTGGATGGGATTCAGGTAACCCCCTTTCTCCTTCTGAGCAGGAATTCCCAATCACTAAGGGAATGGGTGGGAGGAGAGCAGGACTTCTGGGGTCCACTTCTCACTTAACTAACAGTTTGGGAGAAATTTTAACAAGATTAACTGCTGCTCAGGGCCTCTACTCCAGGGAGCAAATTGAGTGTATTGTTTTCTTTTCCTTTCTTTCAAACTGGAGGGGTGTGTGTTGGGGTGGGGGTGGTTGGAGATGAGGGGCAGGGTTCTGGATCCTGCCTGGTGTGCTCCAAAAGCAAAGAGAAATGACAGAAAGAGTCCACACCCCCAACTTGAAAGGGAGCCCCACTTGCCACTAATGAAGGCTGAAGGCTGTACTTGGGTGGTGGGGTGAGAGGTGATAGTGTTTATGGGACACCATGTCTCAGTGGTGTAGGGGGCAAGGACTGCAAGGGGAGATGCCAGGGATTAAACCCTAGTTCCTGCCACCCAGGAGCAGTGTCATCCAGCACACACCCTCCCCTCTCTGTGTCTCTTTCTCACTTTTTGGCCAAAAGGAGAACTGATTTGGGTAACCTCTGAGAACCCTGTTCACTGGAGCCTTGAAGGACTCTTCCCTCCTAAAGACCTTCCATCCTTGGTGGGCTCTCGGGAGAATCCCGCACCCTGGCACGGTCTAACTTTGGCTTTGTTTTTGCCTTCCTCTGCCTTTCCCTTTTAATTTATTAATACATTTTTCTTCTCTTTTCTCTTTCAGGAAAATAAAAGGCGTGTTTTCTGAGCTTCAGAAGCAAACTGGCTACTTCTCTCCTTCCCCCTGTCTCTCTAAGAGCGCCTGTCTGAACTGGTGTCAGGGAAGTTTGAACTGGGGCAGAAATAGCATCCCCGGCGGATCTGGGAGCATAGCCTGCCTACCAGGAGCGGCAAGGCCTGCCTCTGCCAGACGACAGACCCGGTTAACAGCACCGTAAAATTAGACCTTTACGAAACCCAATTGAATCCTGCAGCAAAGAGTGATGTAAGGCCGCCTGGCCTGACAGCAAGGCAGCAGCCCTCTGCCTGAAATAGCAGCGCGGTCCCCGCTGAGCGATGACTGCTCTCTCAAGATAGGTGACCAGGGATTCCTAGGAAAGTGGCGACGCCCAACCAGAGAAAGCCAGCGGAGGTCACACAGCAAATCGGGCACCTGAGGTCGCAGTGGGAGGATGAGTTTTGGCACCAGATCCCTGCTGCCCACCTCAGTCCTGCCTCTCCCAGCCCAAACTTACACGAAGGAGGGAGCTGAAAAAGTACTTCTGTAAAGAACCTCTGTTTGTTTGCTTTTTAATTCAAGGAGAAGCAGGTTCTTTTTAGTCCAACGGTCTGTACCGTGTGGAGGATACGCAGAATGAGCCTTTTCTGGCGCAGAGCCAGGTGTTTACACACCGCGGAATCTGGCTCCGACTCAACTAGGGGAGGGAAAAAAAATCCACCAGAATCCTCAGGAGAAAAGCTCCTGGCTTTCTGGTGCTACACGACAGCAGTGCCTTTTATTTATTTATTTATTTATTTTTCGTTTGGAGAGGAATGTTATTTCCACACATAAAATGGACCAGGCATTTTATACAAGCAATAATAACCTAACGTCCCCCATCCAATTAAAGCATTTTACTGCAACGATCTTTGTGTGAGAGAGTCAATGAGTGCTCAAGAGAAGCCGTGAAGAGAGGCTCCTCGACTGGATTACAGACACTTACAAAGCAGTCTCCTGTGGAATCCCAGGTGTTTTACTCATAGATATGTACACGTATATATATATATAACCCAGCCGCTACCTTTTCATTGACCATACCTGTGTAACCCCGGGCATTCCTCTCTGCCAAGGAAGCCTTCCAAATCACTGGTGAGACAGGTAAAGACCAGGAAAAGCCAGACCTACGCATTTTTTTTAATCACCTCCTAGAAGCGGGCTCGATGTTTTTCAAATGTTTGGAAAAAGAAGAAAACACACCCCAGCCCTGAATTATCACCACCATCATTATTATTATGAATACCATCTCCTCTGCTCCACATTAGACCCTCGTCTGGCTGACTAGGGCTTGGGACTTAAAAGTGAATGAGCTCCGTTTTCCTCTCCCTCTCGGAGGGGGAAAAAAAGGAAAAATAGCATGCGATGACGTCACTCGTGTGTTGGGGTGGGGAGTCACTCTATCGCTCTCTTTTGGTAGCTGGAAAGTGGGGGATTTGAGGGAGCAGATTCTTGGTATAGCACCAGAGTTTGGGTCACCCGAAGGGGACTTCACGTAAATAAGATAGCGCATCATTTGCGAAAGTCCAAGCCAAAGAAAGATAGAAAGCAGCAGAACTTCCCGAAAAGCTTAGAGCTCTCCCTTCTAAGAAAGTGTATGTTTTAAGTGGGTGGGATCGCGAACCCGCCGCCACACGTTTCCTGGCTACCGCGAAGGGGGAACCCCTACTCTCCCTTTAAAACGTCCCAGGACACGGCGAGATTGTTTGTTCAGGCAGGGAATCTCCCCGACAGAGGAGGCAAAACTTTCCTCCTCTCCTTCAGCCCTCTCCCCCTTCTCCGATTCCCAGTTAAAGGCATTTCCACAGATTCATTTGGAGGGGGAAAAATGAATGTTGGAGGATTTCTAGGGTTTGCAACCCTCACAAAGTGTCCGGTTTCACTACGGGCTTTGCGAAGGGGAAAGAGAGGGAGGGTGAGGAGGGAGAACTCAAATTCATTACGGGCTCATAAAAGTCCCAAACGAGAAAAGCGCCCCGTTTCGCAGCTAAGTCTGGGGAAAGCTGGCGGGGCGAGCACTGGGAAGATCTCGCCCCGGCCTCAAGAGAGGGGCAATGGGCTTTAAAAGCCAGGACATCGGGTGGCAATGTGTGTGGCTGGGAGCCGGGGCAGGGGTGAATCCCAGAGGCAAGCTTCAAGCAGAGAGCAACTTTGGGGCACTTGGAGCACTTCTAAGTCCTGGAGATCACGACAACCTTGTCTTTGCCGGCTTTCAGAGAAATGGGGCCTAATGAAGCGGAGGAAGAGAGTTATCCCCATTAAAACGTCAAAGAAAGCAAAGGTCTCCTAGTCTACTTCCACAAGCATCCCGATTGGGCCATTTTACCCCCCATCCCAGCGGGAGATGGAGTGCGTCTGTCAGAGTGCGTCCCGAGCATGGGCTACATGCATTAAGCTCCCCGGGAACCAGCCCTCATTGACCAAGGGTCTCAGGACCACCGAGAGTGCTCCTCACTCTCCTCCCGGAGGCCAGGCAGCGAAGCCTCCCGAGTGCGCCCATTCCGCCGATGGGGCATAGTGAGGCTCTCAGCTCGGGTGTCTCCGTGCCGCTCGCGGGGCGGCTCCCACACAGACAGACCCGTAAGCCCCCGACCCGCCATCCGCCCGCGCCCGGGCTCCCGCGCGCCTCTGGTGCCTCCGGGACGGTGCAGCGCCCGCCGGGGCACCCTCGCCTACCTGTGATCACCGCCGGAGACCTCTGGCCCCCCTCCGCTCGCAGCCACACTTGCAGCGTGAACGCGTCCCGGGGCAGCTCGAGGTCGGCCCGGAGGCGCAGCTGCTCGCCTCGCCCGCTGAAATAGAGCGCCCGGCTCGGCGGGCTCGGCTCCTCGGCGGCGCCCCTCGCCTCCCGCTGCTGCCGCCGCCGGGGGACGCGCACGGCTTCCCAGGCACCGCCCGGCGGCGGCGGCGGCGGCGGCGGCGGCGAGGCGCGGCGGCCGCGGGCCGCCCGGGTGGCGCAGGTGGCCGGGCCGGCGGCGGAGCGCGGGGGGCGGCCGGCCCGCGGGTCTCTCCGGGCCCGGCGGGGGCGCTCGGCCAGCCCGCAGCCCAGCGCGGCGCTCAGCAGCCCCAGGCGCAGCACCCAACTCCAGAGCCGCATGTCCGACGGTCCCCCCCGCCCCCCCTTCGCCCCTGCACCGCCGCCGGGAGCTGCCAGCTTTGGGAGCCTCGGCGCCTCGACTTTCTTCGCTTCTTCTCCCTTCTTGGGCAAGCCCCCCCTTCCACTTGCTTTTTTCTTTTCTTTCTCGCTTTCCTCCTCAAGGTGTGTGCTCCACTCCCCCCACCTTTGAAAAATACAGTCCAACTCCTCCTGGTTGGCAATTAATTTCTCCCCTCGCTCCTTTATCTGCCTTATTTCCCCCTCTAACAGCTGGTTGCCTTCCTCCTTGTTTTATTTCATTTTATTTTATATGATTTCTCGCTCTAAAAAAAAAAAAAGCTCCCCTAAGACGCTGATCTGCTGAATTCCCTCCCCCCAAAAGATGCTCTAATTTATTTATTTTTTGCGTCCTTTATAACACAAGCCACAGCCCCCTTCTCCCCCCAGTCCCCCCTCCCCTCCCTCCTTCTTCACAAAATGAAAGGAAAGAGGGGGAAAAAAATCCCTCAGAAGATGAGTAAACAAGCGTATGCTAATCTGCTCCCAAGCGCTCCACCTTCCCAATTGAATGAGTCCCTGTTAAAACTGCGGGGATCATGACTAATCAATCAGTTTGGAGAGGCCGAGCTACCCAGCCTTCCTCCACTTTGCCGTATGCCTCTTTTCCTTCGCTGCCGCTTCTCCACCCCCTCCTTTTTTTTTTTTTTTTTTTTTTAAGAAGACAATCTTAAAGTAACAATTTAATGAAATTCTGTACACACCCCCTTATGGTCCTCCCAGCTCTCCCCATTCCTGCTCAAAACGCACATTCCTGTTTTTGTTTTGTTTTGCTTGCTTTTTTCCCCCTTCCTCCCACCCCTCTTATATTTTTCTTCCTCCTGGCGAGAGAAAAATCTATCTCTTTTTCTCAGGATACCCTTTGCACTTTGCTGGTAAACCTCATCCTTTTCTATACCACATAAAGAGTCTTGAAACTTGATTCCCAGATTTTTAAAAAATGTTCTCTTTCTCTTCTCTTTTCTCCTCTCTCTCTTTCTCTTTCTCTCTCCCTCTCTCCTCTCTTTCCCCTCCTTTCCTCTCTCTCTTTCTTTTTTACTCACTCTCCTCTTTCGCTCTCACTCTCTTCTCTCCCCTTCTCCTCCTCCCTCACTTTCCCTCTCTCTCTTCCTCTTTTTCTCCTCCTTTTCCTTCTCTCTTGCCTTCCCTGGCCTTTTTTCCTTTCTCCTTTCCCCTCTCTGAATTTCCTTAAAGTTATGCAATGATGAGCCATTCCCCCTCTTCCCTGGGTCCCCATTGCTGCGCTTCCGCTAACCCAAATGTTGTTTCTCAACAGCCTCATGGAATGAGAAGAAAACAGAAGAAAGGCATTCCCCGGAGCATTTGCCATTCAAAAGCTGTAGACCAGCAGCATAAGTGGGTTTCCGAATTCCCCAAATACTCTTAAAAATATTCTATTAGTTGTTAGAAATTATGTTAATTTTTTATGAAAAAATGAGAGCAAGATATTCATGTGCCTAATTTTTTCAACCTAAGCAATTCAGATCCTGCGATACTGTTGACTCACAGGTAAGGATCTGATCATTTGCTGCTTTGTAGATCTGTTTTTGAACTGGGACATATATGTAATATTTTTAAAATTCTTTTTCCCCCTCTTTATGGAACTCAAAAGCTCCCCCTTATGGCAAAACAGTTCTTCTTCTTCTTCTTTTTTTAATAAGTCAAAATGCATTAGCTAGCGCTGGTAGATTATAAATTTATTAGTTACCGATCTGTTAAAAAAATGTAGTGACAAAAACATACTGTGTGAAGTTCGTGCCTGGATAGCATGATGGAAGCCTGAGATTAAATTAGCTCCACTAAATTATGATTTTTTTTTTCCCCATGTACTCCTGTCCTCAGGACTGCTCGAGATCCTTCCTGAGAGCTGGGAGCATTGCTACATGCTCCAGGGAGAGAGAAAACCAGTGGAGAATATGTGTTGGTGAAAGTTTGAAGATTTGTAGGGTGAGCAAATGACTCAGACATCCCCTGTCTATGAAAGCCAGAATGTAGTCTATGCAGGGATTATGGCACCGTTCTGAAAACAGGATATCCCAGATTCAGATCTTCCTGGTTTAGAAAGAACTTGCCATGTAGTCTTAGGCCAAGAATGTTTGAACTCAGTTTCTCTAGGTATAAAATGAAAATGGCACTATATCCTAAATGTGCTTCCATAGCCTGGCTGGGAGAAAAAAATCTTGAGTGAACAATGCTATGCATAAAGAATTTCCCTAAGAAAATTTTTGACTTTCTGTAACTTAAAATCATCTTGAAAAGTCATGGGGTTGCCTTTCAATGAAAAGAGAGTTATATTGAATGACATAAATCATATCATTTAAAATCCCTCTTCCTCCCCAGTAGAGGTTGGACCATGACTACTGATATACCTCACTTGTGGCAATTAGATGCTTGGAAACTGTATAGCTTGCAGGGTGTGGGGGAGAAACATTCTGTACAGTAGATTTGAATATGCCTAGGCATTTGGGATTTTATCAATTCTCAGATCAGGAGTGGGAACATGAGGCTTTTAGTTCTGGTTCCTTATTCCCTCCAACATTTATCAGTGCTCCGCCCTGGTGTGAGTAAATTCACTTCTCTGCTGTTCTACTTTATGACCTCTACAATGGGAATATCTACTTTTCAAAGTTATTTTGAGGATAAAATATGCTCTGGGGTATAATATTCTGTAAACTCTAAAGATAATATATGTTCTACTGTTGTCATCAAGGACAAAGTGCTGCTTAAGTTTTAAGACAAAAGATTGAAGAGGCCAAGTGATTTTCTCTGCTGTGCCAGGCAGGAAAAGGAAAGGACAAAGAAGGTCACTTCTCATAGTTCCTTGAGTTCCTTGAACTCAGTCCCTAAATGTGTTGGGAGCATTTGGCAAAGCCTTTCACTTTGAACATACATTTACTATTTTGTCCCACCTGTCTTGAAGGCCACCTCATTCTTTATGTGTACATACATTATGTATTCGCTTGTTTTTAACTGAGAGAATGAAATTAGATGACTTGACTCATGACTCACCCTAATTATTGATCTGTGCATGGCCTCCTCATTTCTTTAATATGTAATATAATAACATATCATATGCTACAATCTTTTTTCTTTACCACTTGATTTTTGATGGCCGTGCCCCCTCTCTTTTCATCGTTTGTAGTGGAGGAACAATCATTTGAGGGCAGGTGATCTCCTGTCCTGTGTGAGAACTTTATCTCATTTCATTCTTATTGAAAGTGGAAAAAATAGGAATTGAAGATTCCTAAGATCACTTCCAGATCTGAACTATACTAGAGCCCCCTGCTTGGGGGGTATGGCCAACAATTCCCACTTAGTCATCCTGTATTCAGTAAGTTTCCTTCCCCACCCCCACTCCCCAGGCAATCTATTATATTTCTGGGGATTTTTGTCCTAAAAACTACTTACTTTGACACTGATCCTTTACTCTTAGGATATACTTCTTCAACATTTATTTCATTTGGTAGTAACTAAAAGCAAAGTATTTTTCCAAGAAGGGTATAAGATTCTACTGGAAGTTAGGAGAGCAGCAGAACAGTAGAGCCCTAATGAGTGGGGAGGATTTGAATGGTTGAGGGTGGTTCACAGTACACTTTTCAGAGTCACCCTGACCTGGGTTCCTGTGACCCTCAACAAGTTGCTTAATTACTCGGAGTCTCAGTGACCATAAGAAGTTGCCATGAGGATTAGATTAGTGTCCTGCATGACATAGTAGGTGCTCAACAAATAAGCACCCCTTTTTCCTTTCCAGGGATCTAAGTTTTATGGCCTTCTGGGCAGTTTTGTCGGCTTTCCTCTGGAGCCAGAGTCTTATCTACTTCCTACTCCAAGCCAGACGGATTATTCTCATTTTAGAATTCCCAAGGCAAGCATTGTCTGTCTCACAGAGTCTGGAACTTGATGAGATAGGATCTTCCATTGTTCTTGGTCCCCTGTTTATGTCTTTCCTGGAAGATTAGAACCCTTCAAGGGTGAGGATCTTCAAGGTCCAGTCCAGTGCTGTCACCTGCTCAGGGAACTTCCACTAAGTACACCCCTCCCCTACCCACTTGAAGGGCTCCCTCCTCTGGGCTGTCATAGAATTTCCTCTGAATTTCTAAAAGCACTTCCCCAAAGCAAACTATCAAACTTAATTACGCATCCGCTTGTCTCTTTTCATTTGAGTTGGAAACTGTTACTTTCACATTTGTTCTTCCCAGACTGCCTCGCTGAGCACTATGCACATTGCTGTTTGTCCACACAAGTGTGGAATATATATGTATTTTCTTTAGTTTCTCTTGTGGTGCCAATGAGAGTGCTATGAACATGTTAGGTTCTTAATAAATATATAATTTATAATTTCTTTGCTTTTGTCTGCCTCGCTTTCTCAGATGATGCATCTGTGGATACCCTGACAGAGTTCACTGTCTATTCAATGAAGGTCACTAGAAAGAATGTGGATTTTGGAGTAGAACGAATTGGGCTCAAATTCTAAATTCTATCTTTGCTAAATTAACTTCTTTTTTTTTTTTTCTTTGCCTGGCTAGAGTGCAGTGGCATCATCAGAGCTCGCTGCAACCTCAAATTCAGCCTCCTGAATAGCTGAGATTACAGACTTGAACCACCACACCTGACTAAGTTTTCTAATTTTTCTAGAGATGAGGGCTTGCTAGGTTGCCCAGGCTGGTCTTGAACTCCTAGCCTCAAGTGACTCTCCTGCCTTGGCCTCTCAGAGTGCTAGGATGACAGACACGTACGAGCCTCCATACCCATCCTGTTTGCTCAGTAACAATTCCAATAACAGGTTATGTTTATTGAGTATGCACTATTGAAGTACTTTTTGTTGGAATAGCTCATCTCATTCTTATAACAAGCTTACAGCAGAGATCCAATAATCATCCCATTTTACAGGCAGGGAAAAATGAATTGGAGAGAGTAGGTAAATAGCAAAGAACTCAGCCAGTCCAGATCTAGCACGCTGTGTATTAACTTCAGGGGCGAGGGAAAATCACTTAACCTTTTGAATCTCACTTTTCATTTTTATAGATTTCATGAGGTTATCAAGAAGATGAAATGAGACATGGATATCACGTGGCAGAGACACAAGTACGTGAGCATGTATCAGTGGTGCTGGACAAACATTAGCTGCTTTCTTCCCTCCCCAGCAGTAGTTTGTGTGCATTAAGCATATATAC
The DNA here is from genome assembly GCA_963574655.1 of Perodicticus potto. NCBI lineage: Eukaryota > Metazoa > Chordata > Mammalia > Primates > Lorisidae > Perodicticus > Perodicticus potto. Next base: position 16,780 of record CAUYRH010015432.1, on the reverse strand, counting down.
TGGAGTCGACAATTATAACAATCATGCTAACAGTCATAATGACTCTCCCGTACTGGGCACTCAGGATGTGCTAGACATCAAGTTTTTAACTTTTCTCTGCGTAAGACTAGGAGTTAAGTTTGAACTCAATTTACCTGATTTGTTCAGCAGTTTTCTACCTGTCTTTCTATCTTAAATCAAAAGATATTTTAATATTTCTATATTAAAAATAAATTAATTCACAGTTCAGAGTAGTTTTAAGCATCTCCAAGATCCTCTGAAACAAAAATTAATTATGTGATTTAGTAATTGCTGTTTGGATTTCAGAGCCACAAATAGAGAGCTAGTGATCATATTGTTTGTCTGAGGTAAAGGTAGGGGGCTTGGGATAGGGGACCACTGTGGCTGGGGTAGAGATAGCAGGTCATGGCATTTTCCTCTGCATTTTTGGAAACTTTTGTGTTTAGCAATGGGTAGCTCTAGGAATCAACTGGGGCCCTCTCCTAATCTTCCTACAGGCTTAATACTGGAAAGCTAAAACAGTAACGTCTAAGTTACAACTCTGGTTTTTGACTCATGCCAAAGAGATGTGTTTGTTCATCTTAGGTACCCACAGCGCTTGTTTAGCTTAGCGTTTTAGTTGAAAATGAATACCAATGATTGACACTGCATGCTTTTAAAAAATTTGTAGGAAATCATATTTATAAATTTAATCCTTTTACATTTTACTCTCTTTAGTAATAATAATAGTTGGGTATAAGTTATTATGACACACACTATTCTGATAGTTGTGTTTATTTCCTTTAATCCTCGTAACTATAATCTGTAGTTGTTATTATTATTCCTATTTTTCAGATTTTAAAAAAATGAAGCTTAAAATAATGAGATTAAGAAAAAAAAACAAACGTTGGTTGGACTCTATGACACATGTGAACCCAGGTCTATCTCACTCCGAAGTCCACATTCCTATCTACTTCGTTGGCTTGCTTCTAATCCACTTTTAATCTTTCTATTGTTTTAAATCGAAATCAAGAAAGTATCTTCAAAATCTCCTGGAAGAGGAGGCTTTGGGAGAAATGAAAGATAGGCAGTGGTGGGAGTTCTGTTTATTTGGTACATTTCTCTGCATTTTGTATCTTGTGGTTTATTTGCCAAGAGGCCTTGAGTCACATAATGGACAAATGCTTTCAACTCCTTCCCCCCCCCCCCCAGAAATTGTAGAATTTCTGTCTAATTGCCACTTTTTATATCAACCTAGATTGAAGGCATGCAATTAATTGTTTTTCAGTCATGATCTTTCCATGGGGAAGTAATTCAACAGTGCTTTGCAATAAACTGAATCTATAGCAATTAAGAATAATGTGACTTATGGAGAATTTCTGTATGCCATGCATGGACCTAACCTGTATTCTCATAGCAAAATGCAAATAGGTGGGTTTTGCTTTGTCTGTTTGAAAATATGAGTAATCTCAGGTTCAGAAAGGGGGAGCAACTTATCCCAGATATCCCAGATTACCAAGCTAGAAGATGTGTGCCAGAACTCTAACCTGTGTACTTCTACTTCAATCCAGTGCAAATGGCACTATCTCTCTAACACTGTTCTTGACTCCACATTCAAAAAAATCATTCCCAGAGGATTACTTAACTTTTTTGCTTCTCTCCTATATTGTTGAATTCATGTCTCTGTCTTCTTTTCTATGCATTACATGACACGTCCTCCCCCATGGGGTTTGCCTTCTGTGTTTTATGCCAAATAGGAGCTCAGGGAACATTCGATGAACTCCGTGGAACTTCCATAACCCTTAGCTATGTGTGACTTCCGGAATAATGACATGCTTCTGCCATCTCAACTTAGCTTGGGTTCTTCGAATTCTTAAAACACAGTTGAAAAAAGCCCTGACTCTTTTAGGAAGTCTTCCTTATACCCATACCAATTAGAATTAATCTTCCCTTCTTCTGAAATGCTCTAATTCCTAATTCCCAAGCCATACAGCCAGCACTGTCATGTATAGTTTTAAGTTGCTACTTACCTTCTTGCCTTGTGGACATAACCCGAGCCAGATGGCATATGGGAATGATGTTAGCCTGTGACACACCAGCCCATTAAAGTTTTGTTTTCCTTTTCTGTTTTAACAGACTGTCTTACAACCTGTTAAGTCTAGACTCTCTCATTACTAATAGAGATCCAGAGAAGGGAAACTGGGCTGGGGAAAGGATCCACAGAAGCATATTGGGTTGGGAACCAGAAAATCAGGGAATTCTCACTTTGGGATGGTTTCAATGTGCGATTTTGGGAACCCAAAGTGAGAATTTCCTGGTTTTCTGGTTCCAAACCCAATATCCTTCCTACTAAAATGCCACTTTCTTATTGTGAATGATGATAACTCATTTCTTCAGTCCACAATTATCAATTATATGCCCAATACTGTGCTAAGATGACTCACTGTCAAGCATTATTTTCCACTCTTAAATTATTATTATTGTTACTAATAGTTGACATTTATTATTTAGTTTTATAGGATGCATGTTAATATGTCATATTATTTAATCTTTATACCAACCCCAAGAAGCAGGTAATCTCCATTTTACAGAGGGGAAAAATAGCTTTACATCATTGAATGAGTTTGTGAAAACCGAAACTCAGGTGTGATCAGCTCCAAGCCTAGATTCCCATAACATAAACTGTAGCAATAGAAAGTTTGAAAGTTCCTTGAAGATAACTGGAGATTTACTTTGCAGTGCCCCAAGCCAGTCCTTCAACTCACTGACATGGAGACCTAGGAGTTGCCAGCCCCTCCACAGGGAGGTCAATGGGCCAGGCTATTGAAAGGGACATTGAGAAAGGACTTAATCCTGGGACAATACAGACCCTGCACTGACTTGGATCTCATATAAAAGCACTAATTTAAAACAATAGCAATAACCCTAGACAATGGATCTAGTATATGGGGGGCACATTGTGTCTCTCAGAAGAAAGGGACTTTTAAGCTTAGCATGCAGTGCATGTTGCAAAATGGCCAGCTCACACGTGGGTCTGCTCCTGGCAGTGTTCATTGAGGGCCATGGGATAGACCAGACTGACTAATAGGCTCTAACGGGAGGAGGCAGGCTCTCTTCTCACCTTGGCCACTAGATTCCTGTGCTACCTTATGCAAGTCTTTAATCTTCCCCTTTGAGAATCCGTCTAGAATGTTAGAGGTAGAAAACTACTTAGCTCCTTGTCAGATACCGGCAGATAAGCTCTCATGTAGCTGCACCCCAGGACCATTGCCCTTTCTGTTTTATTGGGCCAAAGTTCTTTTTGATCGGTTGGTGTCCATGACCTAAAAGTTGTTAAGTGACTCTGAACATCACCCCATGGTTTTACACAATTTCATATCTTATTTTACAGAGTCAATAATCACCATTCTGATTCCAATGAGAATCCAGGTTAAGTTCCCTGGTTGACGTGCCCCCAGGAATCCTTCCCATGCAGTTCTTTCCTGCTTCTCATCAGCAGTGTAGATTCCTTCTATATAACTGTTTAACATGGTTCACAATGGCAAGCTAGCTAGTGAAGTCGAATGGGCTCTCAGGCTAGACGTAGTTCTCAGGATAACAGACTCACTCAGCTGGTCAGGCTTTAACCCACTACATCATCTCAACACTTCTCTCAAACTATTTAGCCCACTCCCATGCATATGTTCTCAAAGGAAAGGTTAATGAATTTTCATGTCCTACATCAGAGTATTCACCAGTTAGAAAGGAGGGAGCCAGGAGTATTAGCTCAGAAAGGTAAGTGGAAAAACTGGTAGGTGGTTGTTATCAGCCAAGGTCACACACTATCTTCCTGCAAAACCAGTTAACAGACAAGCAGTGTTGGGAGAAATGACAGTGCCCATGCTGGGTTTGAATACTCGTTGTTTGACCATGTGCAGGAAATTTACCCTGTCTGTGTCTTGCTCAGTTCACTCACTGGTAAAATGAGGGCAGTGATAACAAAATCTATTGTCTAGGATTTCTGTGAGGATTAGATGAGTCACCATCATGAAGTATTTGGGGTTTGTCTGGCACAGAGTAAATGTTCCAGTAGTGTGAGATATTTTCATCCTAATAGTCTTTCTACTAAGCTTTTCTCGCTCTTTAGAAACACCTTCAGATAAAAATGGATGTAGCATTCTTTTATTCATTTAAGAAATATTTATTGTCATCCACTGGGTACTTGGCACTAAGCTAAGTGCCGAGGATTCAGTTGTGACCCATGTCTTCATGAATGCACTTGTCTGCCTGCTGACGATACTACTGAACGTGTATTGAGGATTCCTAAGCAGTGGGACCTGCTTTAGCTTATTCAATCCTCACAACCAAGTCCTGAGTTCACATCCTTATTTCACAGAGGAGAAAACTGATCCAGAGAGGACAAGCAATGTATCGACCTTGTTAAAATATGATAGAGCCGCAGTTCAAACTCAGGAAGTTTGGGTCCTGAACCCAGCCCTTAACCACTCTGTCCTATATGACGGTGGTCTGGAAAGTAACCAGCCATGTAATATGAAAAATATATGTTGGGCAGCACCTGTGGCTCATCAAGTAGGGTGCCAGCCCCGAATACAGAAGTTGATGGGTTCAAACCTGGCCTCGGCCAAAGTGCAAAACAGAAAAATAGCCAGGCATTGTGGCAGGTGCCTGTAGTCCCAGCTACTCGGGAGACTGAGGCAAGAGAATTGCCTAAGCCCAGGAGTTGGAGGTTGCTGTAAGCTGTAAGACGCCATGGCACCTTACCGAGGGCAATAAAGTGAGACTCTATCTCTACAAAAAAAAAAAAAAAAAAGTGTGTTAACAATGGTTGGCTACTTTCTGGACAGCCCTCATATTTCACTGGAAAAGAGAAAATTAAATAACAACAACCACCACAAACCAAGAATAATAGAAATGGGGGTTGGGATGGTGCACACTGGGTGACCTATGGGGAAGAGATTGAGAGAGCCCAGGGCATGCAAAGAAAAAGAAGCAGAGGGGCCAGGTGCTGTGGCTCACACCTGCAATCCTAGCACTCTGAGAGTCTGAGGTGGTTGCCTGAGTTCATAGGATCAAGACCATCCTGAGCAAGAGCAAGACTCTGTCTCTAAAAATAGCTGGGAGTTGTGATGAGTACCTGTAGTCCCAGCTATTTGGGAGGCTGAAGGAATAGAATCACTTGAGCCCAAGAGTTTGAGTTTGCTATGAGCTATGATGTCATGGCACTCTACTGAGGGTGACAAAGTGAGACTCTTTGTCTCAAAAAAAGAAAAAATAAGAAGAAGCAGAGGGAACTATCACTATGTTGATATTGTTTGTCTTTTATTTTCAAAGTCAAAGGGTATTTGTGCATAGGAGAGTCCTCAAAGAAGTAGAAGTAGATCCTCTGTTTGGTCCTGCCATCCCCATTACTAGGTATCTACCCAAAGGAAAAAGAAGTCATTTTTTCATAAGGACATTTGCACCCAATTGTGTACAGCTGCCCAATTTATAATCACAGAGATGCGCAAAGGACTCGAGTGCCCTTCAACCAATGAATGGATTAATCAAATGTGGTATATGTATGCCATGCAATACTGTTCATCCATAAAAAGGATGGAGATTTTGTATTTTTTGCTACAACTTGCATGGATTTATAGAACACTCTCCTAAGTAAAGTATCACAAGAATGGAAAATCAAGCATAATGTGTCCTCAATGCTAAGTTGAAACTTGTAGATTAACAACAACATGCATACATGAAAGAAAAGCTCAATTAAGTTCAAGAAGGGGAGGGAGAGGGTTCAGTGAGTTTCTAACTAAAAGGTATCAGGTACAGGTAAATGGCACACTTCCTGGGCTAAGGTCTAAACCTCAACTCGGACTTTGCCTTACACGTACAAGCAAAGCAACCTCATCATATGTACCCTCATCTTAATTCCAGACTTTAAAAAAAGGGAGAGATATACTTAAAGATGATTTAGTAAAACAGACTCTTTATATACTCAATCTCCTTTAGAGCTTGCAAAGGTCATTGTTTCTCTTTTATCATCTCATTTGAAAATCAGGACCTGGAACAGCAGGAATCTTTACTAGTTATATTTTGGAGATGAAAACCTTGAGGCTGGGAGTAGAGATGGGGGTCCAGCGACTGACTTATGGTAAGACAGAAAAGCAACGATGAGCTTATGATTTCCCTGGGCACCTTAGTTCCAAATGCACTCCATCTTGGCTGGCTAGTGCAGTTTTTCATTGTTGCTAGACAACAAAAATGATGACACTGATGACAATGATGATGTAATAACTAAAATTTCTATGGTGCTTGCTAAAGCAGTGCACATTGCTAAGCTTCAAAGCATCACATCAGTTTCCGGATAGGGAGCTTGAGCCTTGCTGACAGAAGCTAACTGACTTGCTGGAGATTATGTGAAAATTTCAGCCATTTGACTATTACAGAGATTTTGTTTTTTAACTACTTTTGCTAACACTTCTCTTGTCTGTCATTAGCATGGAGAAAACAGAGCTACATCACCTGGACCTCAGGCCAACTCCTGGGAAACCTCATTGACCATCGGAGCATCTGCCCTGTCATCACCCTCCTGCTGAGCACCCTGCCCACTGCATCTCAGTTTCACCACCTGAGAAATGGAAATAACACCTCTTTCACTTCCCAGAGTATAGCTGTTAAAATGATACGATCCAGTATACTCAAAATGCCTGTGCAGAGGAGTGCCCCTTCAGAAGCAGCTCCCCAGCTCTGCAGTCTTATGTAAACATCCTCTCTGGCCAAGTGGGCTGTGATGACCTGGAGAAGAAGTTTTGTGTCTTAGAAACAGGCTTGGGAGTAAAACAAGTGTGGGTTTAAATCCTGGCTCTGACACTTACAAGATGTATGCCCCTGGGCGAATTACCTCAGCTCTCTGTCTTGGTCACCACTTCCTCATCTGTGAGTAGGCTTAAAATTATTGACTTTCCAACGTTATTGTGAGACACGAATGGGATAGTGGCTAAAGCCCCTGGCATGACGCCTGGCACAGAGTACGTGCTGAGGGATGGCACTGTCTGCGTGAAGTGTCTGTATCTCACACCACGCCCAGCACAACGCCAATACTCAAACCCACTGAGCGAGCGACAGCAAGTTACACAACTTTTACCAGAGCAATTCCAACCCCAGATAGCTGTTCCAAGGGATTCCATTCTATCCAAGTGCACTCATTCATCCTCAGTCTATATTTTGTGAGAGGAAAAAAATAATGACATTCTTTATTTTCATGAGACTTTTCTTTCTTTCTTGTACTTTCCATTTCTCTTACTTTGTTTTAGTTTCTTTATTTTCCTCTTCCTCTCCTCTTCTCTCCATTCCTTCATTCACTCCCTCCCTCTCTCCTTGCCTCCTTCTAACCCCCTTCCCCTCCCTTCCTTCCTTCACTTATTTTAAAGTTTCAGACTCCTTAGAAATGAAGGAAGATAACTCGGGAATAGGTTTATCCTTTCTGTATTTCTGGCTGCCATTTCTCTGTACCACATGACGTATGTCTGCCACACCAAGCGAACAGAAATGAGACTGAGACCCCCTCCCCCACCCTTAGCCAGTGCATTTGATTTGTCTACTGACGTGACTCCCCAGGGCCCTGCCCAGGCACTGACACAGGATCTGCCATCATACTCATCTATAAATACATGCTTGGTCTTTTATTCTGTCAGCAGGGAGGGTAAATATTAGTTTCATAATGGCAATATAATCTCTCCAATAGATGCTAACATTCAGATCTGAAAAATAAAATGCTGCTTACTTGGAATCACAGACAAGAAGGTCAATGACGGGAGAGCTGGACTTCAAACTCCCTCCTTTCCTTCCTTCCTCCCTCCCTCCTTCCTTCCTTCCTTCCTCCGTCCCTCCCTTTATCCCTCCCTTCCCTCCATCTCTCCTTTCTTTCTTCTTTCCTTTCGTATACAACATGCTGTTATAGAAACAAATGTAGGCTCAGTAATAAGGAAAACTTTGTTCCACAGCAGATTGGTAAATGGTAATTTACCAGTAGTTAAAATTGTAATTTTCAGATCTTGAATGGTAATTCTTCTTACCTTATGGGACTCATTCAAATGACAACAATTAACCCTACATTTACCAAGCACTCAGTTTATGCCAGAAATCATACTATGAACTTTATAACCCATTATGGTTTGAAGTCACAAAGCTAGTATCTGCCACCTGAGAACTCAATCGTGAGTAACTGGCTTTCTTTACCCACTGAGAAATACTATGTAAGGCATGCTACAAAATTTGTATATAGCTTTATATAGAAACATTTAACATGCATATGTTTTTCTATACAAGCATATGTAAATTATTATTATATTATTATTAATTATTAATACTAACAACCTGAGTACTGACTCAGATTATAATGGCAATGGGTCCTCTTCAGTATAATTAGTGTATCTGATGTGGTACCTAGTCAAAGTAGTTGTATAATGAATGTCTCCTGTAGCCTGCTGGACATGGCTGTTATTACTTTGAGGGATATTACCAATTCTTTAATGAACATCATCATACTTTGTTAAGGTTGATTAAATAATCTTCCTTGTAAGTGTCATGGAACTCAGAGCTATGTGTCCCTGATCTTAATCACTATCAGAATTTTGATGTTCCAATGACCTTTCTCTGATAACTTACTTATAATATTATACTGTGATGTCATTGTTGAGAAAGATGCAGCTGAGCTGATAAATAAAACTCATGGAAATATGGATGCCAAGAAAGACAGAACTAGAAAAAAGACTTATCTTACCTAATAGCTCCCATCCTCATCTTAGAGATGGGAAACAGAGAAGCAGAGGAGAATATTGACTAACCCCAGGCTTTGCTGTTATAATAACCCAGGTTTTCTGAGTCATATATAAGTACCCAATCTACTTGATCACAATCCCTGTGGATAGCACTAGTTGAGCTAAATCTTGGTGACACATGCTTATGAAACACTTTTAAGGTCTAGAAATTTTCTTAGGACATTGAAGGAGCCCAAGAATCATAACAGAATGATTAAGCATCCCATGACTCTTGCCAATGAGTGGATCCAATCCAAGGAATCGTATGTCTCTACAATGCAGGCGAAAAGCAGCAGCAAAGACAGGCATGTAGTTTTTAAAGTACTTGCTTATTATTGGTATTCCATGACCTTGAACATTGACTCTCATGTTCTTTATCTTCTCTCAGTAAATTGTCACATTCCCAGGAAATTTATGCACATACACCCCAAATCCTATACCTCCCAAGTAAATGCTTGAGGTCATTATCTACTTTTGTTGTTGTTATTTTTCTGGATTAATAAACTCCAAACAACACCTTTATTGCCTAGAGGAAAGAAATGTGACAGATCCAGATGGTGACTTGTCAAAGGCTGAACATGCACCTGGAATCCTCCTCTTATGGTTGTGGGGTCCCTGGTGGAACAGACTGCTACTGGCGAGCAGCTTCCACAGAGGCAAATAGAAGTTCTAACCACTGCCCACCAACTGAACTCATTGGGGAGATGTGAAATTGTGTTAAGGATCAATAGTTCATCCTTAGTCTCTGCCTTTGTCCCACAGAAACACAAATGGGACTATCTCTTGCTTGAATAACTGGCTTCTTCATGATATAGTGTCAAGTAGTTATGTTTTCTATGTCCCCAGATGGCACAGGAAAATGAGAAATCTCACCTGAACCTCACTTGATTATTCTTCAGATCTCCATGATGACACTAATTATATAGTCTAATTAGCAGGCTCCTGTCCGGAGATGAGATTGTGAGCTACTTGAAGAAATGGGATAAATCTTGAAATTTGCTTGATTTTGTCTTTGGCTCAATGTTCAGTGCTTAGAACTTCTTCTTTTTTTATTTCTAAATATTATGGGGATAAAAATGTTTTTCATTATGCGGATCACTTTTGTAATGCTTGAGTCAGAGTTATAACTATACCCGTCACCCAGATAGTGTTCATTGTGCCCATATGAATGAGCCTATGAATGAATGTATACATTGGATGATTTAAAAAACAATACCAAGTGGTAGTTGGAGCAGTTTCAATTTCTGAATTTAATACATACTTTGTCAGGCAACTGGAATGCAGTCTTTGCCCTCAAACACTTCACAGTCTAGAGAGGAAGACAGTCTTGTAAGGAAATGAGTGCTATGAAGCACTGATACTGCTCTGACACAGGTGCACCGTAGTAGGGCCTCAGGTACAGACAGTTAGTTTTGAGTTAGATGATCAGTGGGGAGGACAAAGGCTAAGGAGGATTTCAAAGAGAAAGAAAGCACAAGTTCATTTCATTTGGGACAGGGATGACATTTTCAGGCATAGGAAACAGCATGTGCAAAGGCCATGTGAAAGGATCCAGACGGACAATCTGAGAAGGGCTGTTGCTTTGGCTGACCAGAGCATAATGTGCACATTGATCAAAAAGCTTGGACTTGATCCTGACGCTAGTGGGAGGTAATTAATCGCTTTTCATAAGGGGCCCATATTATGAGATTTTTTTCAGTTTTAAAGGATCATGCTGGCTATTGTTTAAAGAAGAGACTATGCTGGATGCATAGGTAAGAAGACAGGACGAGAGACTGGAAAACAAATGGTGAAAGCTGAACAAAGAAAAGGCCAGGGAATGAATAAAAATATGTTTGCGAAGTGGAATCAGCAAGACTTAGTGATGGGAGAGGGATGAAACAGAAGGAAGGATTGCAAAATGCTGAAAAAAGAAATTATGGAACTAAATCAAGGGTCACTGGAGAATAAGAAGGGGACTCACCCCTTATGCTTGCTAGTGGTTTAAACTGTGAATTTGTGATCGGGAAACCAAGGATGAGTTTGGGGGTGGCCATCGCAGTGACATCAGTAAGGGTGAATTTTTCTTCAGTTTGAGGTGGCTGCTTCCTTTCTAAGTTTGACACATTTTCATATTCTAGAACAAAAGTCAAATTCACTAGTCTTATTTATAACAAGGTACAGTCAAGAAGAGGTTCTCAGTATATAGAAGCCTCTCCCCAGTGTAAGAATTTCTCTTTAAACATCCCTTATACAGGAAGCCACCTACGGCCTCTTTGAATACTTCCAAAGACAAGAAGCTCATTAATATATAAACTGTCCTGTGTGATTAGGAAAGGTTAATAGTGGACATAAGCATTAGTTAGTCAACTTTGCAGTTTATGAAATGTTGTTGTTTGTCATAAGTCATTTTAGGCTCAGTACCATCCTGCCTGGTAAGTTAGTAGATTTGCTCAAGATCACCTCAGTGGTAAGTAGCAAAACCAGTAATGGTATCCTGTACCTCTGCTCTCACGAGGTTTGGATGTGTCATTGCCCTTAAGCAATGCATGACCCTCATTTTCCTGTTATGTGTCAGTTTCCCCCATTTGATTGCAATCTCCTCAAGGGCAATCTGTTTGATAGTTGTTTATCCCATGCCTTATTCCCAGTATGGCACAGGTACATAGATGTTTTATAAATACATGTTGAAAACAACAACAAAAATAATATTTTCTGATTTGGTCCTTTTTGTTGAAAGGCTAAAGTCAAAAATGCCCTTCCTTAAAACTTCTGATTATGGTTTCCACCTCTAAAATCATAGAAAAGACATCTTTCACCTGAAAATCCTTCAATCGTGGCATATTAATCCAACATTCATGGCTCACAGCTTTTACATATGGCTTCCAATTTTCCCTCCCAATCATAAACTTTCCTCTTCTTGTTCTGCTTTCTGAAATGTTACTAATTAATAGTGGGTGCAACAAATGGATCCCCCACCACAACCAGCTGTTCCCTGATTAAAACAACCTTCTCCATGTATACAAGCCCTTGATGGTTTCAAGAAACCAGAGAAAAGTTGTCACGGCATCAGGGGATTCAATGCCTGACCTTCAGGCAGGGCCTAAGTAGTGCCAAGCCATGTGGATGAAAAGAAAACCAAGATGAGTCAGTTGCCCAGATGTTTTGTTGTCAGGTCACCAAGGATCTTGATGATTGGAGGCCGGGATGCCAGGGTTTGTGTGGCCATATGTAGCCACGGCTTCAAAGCAAACGCAAGCCTAATAAAGCAAGACTGATTCCAGAATGAAAGCATAAATTTGGAAGGAGAAATGGGAGACAGTGAGGAAAAATTAGGCAGAGGGAGAGGGCCCTAGTGAAGGAAAATTGGGAGGGTCTTGGGGGACTGTGGGTGAGCACCAGTGCTGGTCTCTATCTATCAGAGTTTGGTGTTGAGGAGCTCCCAAAGTCTTGGGTTGCCATTTCTAGAAGGAGGGCACTGCATCAAACACGCATTGGACATCGATTCTCTGGAAGAGACAGAAACATGCTGGAAGTAAGTGTTGAAAAAGGTAACCATGCTATGTGCCCATGTGTAGCTCAGAGTTTAGTGGAAACAAGGACATTAGAACATCTTATAAAAAGTGCTTCAGTAGGAAACTTTAGGGAATTGAGGGGTCTCTGAGCAGCATTCTATAATCCAGAGATGAGTGTGTGTGTGTGTGCGTGTGTGTGTGTGTGTGTGTGTGTATTCCAGAGGGCTTCCTGGAAGAAGTGGAATCTGAGCTGAGGCTTAAAGAATGAATGGAAGGATGAGGCTGTGCCAGGAGAAACTTGTTAACATCAAGAAAAGAGTATGGTGAAAGTGTGGAGGTGAGATAATGAGAGTTTCAAGGAAGTTCAGTGAAGAGGGGGAGCGTGGCACGAAGTGGTACACTAGGCCCAGCTGCCAGAAGACCTGTGGACCACGTCAACATTAAATATCAATGGAGTGATGTTCAATTTGCTTGGGCAATGAACACTGGTGGGGTGAACTGGCCCTTCTCTGGGCCATCCTGATTCCTTCTGATTTCCTTCTGGGCTAGCATTTCCACTGCACTGTAATCCTTCTTGTATCTCAGTGTCAGAATAACTCTAGGCACACAGATGCTCAGGAAACAGTTGTTGAATAAATGAACAAACTAGCTCTAACCTTTCAAATTGGAAGTTCTCACTTGTTCTGTCTCTTTTCTCCATTCACACAGACAATTCTTAACTTCTCAGGAGGAATAGGAACTCATTGAAAGCATAATTTTATTTTCCTGCACCACTATCCATATTGAAAGTATAGGTACAATCAGAAGTGATTTAATTATCTCCCCAGGGAACCATACAATCTCAACACTGGAAGAAACTTTAAAGATCATTGAATCCAACATCTCTTATAGCTATACTAGTGAGTATATGAAATAGCTAGTACCAAGCCTTTTTTCCAGGAGATTTTTGTGATTTTACAGTTTAATTCTCACAACAACCACCCTATAATTAGGTGCTACTGTGATTTCCATTGTACCATGTGTAAGGAGAAAACTAAGGCACTGAGAAGATAAGCAACTTATTCTAGAGCATACAGCAAGTGAGTGGTAGGTAGAGCTGGGAATCACATACCAAGAATAGACTCTATTTGTCACTAGAGTCTATGTTCTAAAAATCTGTCAGTGGTGACAGCATTTTGAATGCTACATGGAGTTCAAAACCATCCCTAACCAATAGGCTTTCAGTTTCTTCAAAGAACTCAGTGACAGGAGGCTGGAAGTCAACTGAGAAGGAATGCCTCTTCCTAAGACACAAAGCTCGAGTTCACCACGTATAACTGCAAATCGGTAGGCACATGTTCCAAGACTGATTGTGACAGAGGTGCCTAAGCTGGGTGTCCACCATAAATCTCATTTTGCCTATTTTTAAAATAATAAAATCAGTGTCTATTACAATTATTATTATCATTTTTTACTTTTAGAGTATTATGTGTGGATAATTTTAAAATTTTAAGAGTCTAAATATGAAACTTAACTCAATATGTCTTTATTAAAATGACGCCCATTGGGATAGTTGGGATAGAACCTTTGTTTTCCCTAGGAATTGGGACCGTGTGGTTTAGGGCACACATTCCAGGGAATGCTGTGTTCTTTGTCATTCATAAGGCCCTCTGCTCTGTTTTTGTAACTCCCTTCCTCAGATCTTGAAGGCTATTTGTGAGCCCTAGGCCCTGGGCAGCTCTAGGTTCCCCACCTCTGTGCTCTCACAAATCCTTTCACTTTCTTCCTTTCTTTTTTCTTTTTTTATTGTTGGGGATTCATTGAGGGTACACAGAACCAGGTTATATTGATTGCTTTTGTTAGTTAAGGACCCTCTTATATTTGTGACCTGCCCCTAAAAGGTATAACACATCCCTTGACCCCACCCCCACCCCTTCCTTCCTTCCTTTCCTCAGCTCTCCCCATCCCCCACCCCTCACTGTGTACTAGGACCTTAATTGTCCTCATATCAGAATTGAGTACATAGGATTCTTATTTCTCCATTCTTGTGATGCTTTACTAAGAATTATGAGTTCCACATCTATCCAGGTTAATACAGAGGATGTAAAGTCTCCATTTTTTTTTTAATGGTCGAATAGTTATTCCATGGTGTACATATCCACCGCTTGTTAATCCATTCCTGGGTTGGTGAGCATACATTTTGGCGATTGTAAATTGAGCTGCAGTAAAGAGTCTAGTGCAAGTGTCCTTGTGGCAAAAGGATTTTTTTCTTCTGGGTAGATGCCCAGCAATGCCCTCATCACAAAGTCTCAAAACTGCAGATACTGGTGTAGATGTGGAGAGAAGGGAACACTTTTTACACTGCTGGTGGGACTGCAAGCTAATACACTAAATACGGATCAAAATTGTTTTCACATAGTAAATGAGAAAATATCATGAATGTTACATTAATCAGGTGGATAAAAATGTCTCCGATTGTATGGGAAGCCTGCACACTGTACTCCAAGCCTGAATCATTGTACACAGTTATGACTTAATAAAAAATAATTAAAAAAAAATAATAATAATAAAGTATATGTTAGGGGGAAAAAAGGTAGAGCATTAATTTGTTATCAATAACTAGCATCTCAACTCAAATTTTAATTTCAGAACTGGTAGTTAAGAAAGCTACAAAACACAAAATGATGCCCAAAGTTAGAGGTTCAGGAGAGCATTTCCTGAAAGGTCTTAGTAGCCATGAGATGTTATTACAGGTACCATGTGTCTGAGTGTGATGGGTTCCTTTGAAAAGGGACTCAGATGACGGTCTGTTTTCATTTGGGTTTAATTTGGTGTTTTTGTCTACCCATGTTTTCTCTTTCAGAAATTACCTTTCCTCATCAGTGGATACCAGACCTAGGCCAAGTCAAGGTCAAGGGCACAGTACTCAATGCCAGGGTGGTGGTTCATGCCTGTAATCCTAGTACTCTGAAAGACCACAGCAGGAGGATCGCTTGAGCTCAGGAGTTCGAGACCACCCTGAACAAAAGCAAGACCCCATCTCTAGTAAAAATAGAAAAAAACTAGCTGGGCATTGCAGTGCACACCTGTGGTCCCAGCTACTCAGGAGGCTAAGGCAGGAGGATGGCTTGGACCAGCAGTTTTAAGTTGCTCTGAGCTAGGCTGAGGCCATGGTACTCTGGCTCAGATGTCAGAGCAAGACCCTGTCTCAAAAAAGGGTGTGGGGGCAAGGTCTTCTAGACTGCCATGTCTACCCAAACTTTTCACACCAACAGAAATAAATATACCAAGCTTCAAAGTCTGAGGGAATAGTTTCCACAAGTGTGGTTCAATTCAGACACCTTGCAAATGTGAGGGTCCTCGCTTCAGACCAGCTAGTTACAAATTCAGGGGTTTCCATGACCCCTCTCAGCCCCAATAATTTGCCAGAACAACTTGAAGAAGTCAGACAAATACTATATTTATGATCACAGTTTGATTATAGCAAAAGAATAATAATTAGAACCAGAGACGCATAGAAGAAAGCCTGGAAGGGTTTCAAACATGAAGCTTCCATCATCCTTAGGGATGTATTTTATTCCCGTTATCAAAATGTGACAATAACAAATATAAAAACATCCTATTCTCATAAATTAGAAGAATCAATATTGTTAAAATGTCCATACTGCCCAAAGTAATCTACAGATTTAATGCAATCCCTGTCAAAATACCAACATCCTTTTTCACGGAATTATAAAAAACAATCCTAAACTTCATATGAAACCAAAAAAGAACCCAAATAACCAAAGCAATCCTAAGCAAAAAGAACAAATCTGGAGGCAGCACATTACCCAACTTGAAATCACACTACCAGAACAGCATTAAAATAGACACATGAATTTATGGAACAGAAGAGAACCCAGAAAAAAAAAAAAACCACACACCTACAACCAACAAATCTTTGACAAAACAGACAAAAACAAACACTGGAAAAATAACATCTTATTCAATAAATTGTGCTGGGAAAATTGGAGAGTCTCACGCAGAAGAATGAAACTAGGACCCTATCTCTCATCATCCCCCAAAATTAACTCAAGATAGATTAAAGATTTAAATGTAAAACCTGAAACCATAAAAATTCTAGAAGAAGATTTAGGAAAAACTATTATTTCTTTTATTAATAAATCATAGCTGCATACATTAGTGCAATCCAGGGGTACAATATGCTGGTTTCATACACAATCTGAAATGTTTTCATCAAACTGTTTAACATACCCTTCATGGCATTTTCTTAGCTATTGTATGAAGACATTTGTACTCTGTGTTTAGTAAGTTTCGCCTGTACCCTTCTAAGATGCACCATAGGTGTGGCCCCACCCACTAATCTCCCTCCACCCCAACCTCCCCCCACCCCTCCCTTCCCATATTCTTGTGCTATAGTTGGGTTATAGCCTTCATATGAAACCTTTAAATTAGCTTCATAGTAGGGCTGAGTACATTGGATACTTTTTCTTCCATTCTTGAGATACTTTGCTAAGAAGAATA
>CAUYRH010015429.1:0-11414 GCA_963574655.1 Perodicticus potto | reverse complement strand
TGCTGTCTTCTCCTCGTGCTCTTCTGGCTAGTCCATTTCATGGATGGCGCCTTGCTGTCTTCTCTTCCTGCACATCTGACTGGTCAATGTCATGTCAGTTTCCAGGGCCTGGGTCTTCATTGGACAGCTGGCTGTAACTGATGAAGACCAACGCCATAAGAAGTTCCAGCAAAACAACTCCCTGGGACTATATAAACCCCTGAGCAGAGAGCTCAGGGGCAGACCTGGCTGGACCTCGGAGAGGGAACAGGAGAGCTTGTTCCTCTCCAGGCAGACCTCGGCAGGACGTGGGAGAGAGAACAGGAGAGCTTATTCCTCTCCAAGCAGACCTCTGCTGGACCTGGGAGAGGGAACAGGAGAGCTTGTTCCTCTCCAATCAGACCTCGGCTGTGGACCTTGCAGGAGGAACAGGAGAGCTTGTTCCCCTCCTGGGTCCTCTTTGCCTGGAGGTCTGATTTTTCTTGTACTTCTAATTTTCTTTCTTGTAAATAAATCCTGACTTACCAGTACTCTTGTGGTCCGTCGATTCCTTCTTCCAATCACCGAGACCAAGAGCCTGAAATTCCGGCATCAGTACCAGGCCAGTGTGACAAGGCCTACCCAAGAGAACAGGGGACATCCTTTCCCAACATGTAATCTACACCTCTTTTCTCTTCCCATAGAAACTGTGGCACATGGACCTTCAATTCCCACAAATTCACCCCTGGCATGCCTGTTAAAATATTGGAAATCCTTTCGATTCAACAACCTTAGGAGAAATAATCATATTCCTCTGTAACATAGCCTGGCCCCAAGACCAACTGCCAGATGGAGAAATCTGGCCTGTGAAAAAGAGTCTTAACTCCAACATAATTCTATAGTTAGACGTCTGTTGTAGAGGAAAGGGGAAATGGTCAGAAGTTCCCTATGTTCAGGCTTTTATTTATCTGAGGGTTCACCCTCAATACCATGAATCTTGTGTGGAAAAGCGTCATTTCAGGGGGACAAGAAAAGTTCCTAGTGTCCCTTTGACTCCAGACAAATCTAGAGTTTTAGGAAAGAAATGAAGATAAGGGAACTGTGACTGCTGTTTCAGACCCAGAGGAGCCTTAAATGTATGGCCCAAACCCTTTTTTAAAGCCCCTCTTTGGAATTTTAATTTGCCTCTTACATGTCCTCTGCAGGAAGGACCAGGCCTCACAGGACAGTCTGTGAGGATCCATGTCCCACTCTCAATGGGGTGTGTCAAAACCTGTAAGAAAAAGTTAGGAAGTTTTTCTGCTGACCCTTGGAGGTCCACAGAATTTAAACAACCATTATTATTATTTTTTGACAGAGTCTCACTCTCTCACCTTCAGTAGAGTGCTATGACATCACAGCTCACAGCACTCTCAAACTCCTGGGCTTAAGCAATTCTCTTGCCTCAGGCCTCCCGAGTAGCTGGGACTACAGGCACCTCCCACAATGCCCAGCTATTTTTTTGTTACAGTTGTCGTTGTTTCAGCTGGTCTGAGCCGGGTTTGAACCTGCCAACCTTGGTGTATGTGGCTGACACCCTACTTACTGAGCTACAGGCGCCGCCATTATTATTATTTTTTAACCTGGAAGGATGTCTAGGTCCTTCTTTCCCACTGTTGCTGCTCCTCAGACAAGAAAAGTAGGATTTGGGTGACCAGACAGACCTATGGGGGCCAACTTCATGCTCTAATTCTTAGTTTGTCCTGAAAATCTAGAAGTGCTGCATGGGGATCTGATGTGTACTTACCAACTGGGAGGTGTAGGATCCCAATGTCATGATCATACGTTAGTGTGCCTTGTGGAGGGTATGAAAGCTATCCAAGTGAAAGTGGTCGATTTTTCCATGATAGCTGAGGTAGTTTCAGGGAAAGGAGGGGAGCCCAGCAGTATTTAGGAAAAGAATGACTAAAGTTTTTAAGAAAAGCTAACTTTCCTAACTTTTACTAGATTGGACCACATCTTGGCAGAGCTAGCAATAGTGATAAATGCCCACTTTATTAATAATTCTTGCTCTGATATTCACAGGAAACTCCAGAAATTGGCACTGAGACCCCAAACAGATACTACCTAGCTGCTGTTGGTGGCCTCCACTATCTACAACAAACAGGATTTGGAGGTAACACGGAGGGGACCACCAAAAGGCTAAATGTTTGGCAGCAGCTATTGCTCTACAGGCTCACCTGCCTATTTCAAAGGACCTGGGAAATAGTGATCAGGTCTGTTACATGTGTGGAAAACCCAGACGCTACCAGACGGCCTCTGTTGGCCTCCTCCTGTATATTTGTGGGCACTGATGGATGCCCCACCGGAAAGTATTATACTCTTTTATTGTATAACTGGGAGGAAATATTAGTAACCCACCAATTTTTGCTTATTCCTGAAATTTCAATTTCTTGATTAGGAAGAAGCATTTTAGTCAAGTTATATCTCAAATTACAACTACATCCCCATACCATTATATGGATGGGTAACCCTCAATATAGTTTTGATGGAGAAAAAAATTACTACAGGCCTAGAGGTTGCAGACCCTGTGGTGTGGGCAGGTGGTAAGGCTGTGAGAGTTCCTTCAATAAAGGTGACTCTCAAACCAGGAATTTCTGTTCCCATAAAGGACAATATCCATTGTCCTTGGAGGGACGGTAAGGAATTGCCCCAATAACACAATAATCGCTGGAGGTTGGAGTGTTAGTGGAGTGTTCATCCACTTGTAATATTCCTATCCTGGCAGTAAAGAAAACCAATGGAAAATGGGGGCTTTCCCAAGGTTTATAAATAATTAATGAGGCAATAATTCCTTTACACCCTATGGTCCTCAGTTCATATTCAGTTATTACTCAGATTCTACAGAAGCAGCATACTTTTCAGTTTTAGACTTGAAGGATCCCTTCTTTTCAATTCCTTTACACCAAGTCACAACTGGGAGACTGGGCATTGTTGAAATACTATAAAGAAAGAAGAGGTCCATTAACTCAGGTGGAAGCACTACGGACAGGTGGCACAGGTTCTCTTATCCACCCCTGTGGGAATCAAACTAAAAGGAATTAAGAGCTGGGTACACATCCCCAGGATTAAACTGGTGAGTGACATCCAGAAGACAACAGAGAATCCACTTATGAGTGCGAGTTCATGAAAGGGTTGTTGAGAGGTTTCCAAACTGCAGCTAGGAACTATTCCTTGGTTGGAATGTACACAGTAAGAAGCTACTAGTGACCTTTACCTGACTTGGGGTTAATTAACATCTAATTAGCATATCACAGGTAGAATTTTCATGAAAGATTCTGGAAAGATGGATGTGTAGTAGAGAAACTGCTATACATATAACCTAACCTGTTAAATAATGTGCTATCTAACCTGTTAGGGAATCTGTTATATCACCCCAACCTGTGGATCACCCCAAAGGTGATGGCATCAATTTGGCCGGGAAAAGGCAGGATAAACTAGTGAGCATGTAAAAGGCAGTGTGTGGTGGGTGGTCCCTGTGGCTCAAGGAATAGGGCACCAGCCTCATATACTAGAGGTGGCAGGTTCAAACCCAGCCCCGGCCAAAAACTGCAAAAAAACAAAAAAAAAGGCAGTGTGTGCTCAGACTTCGGGGTCTCTCTCCACTCACGGAGAATGTCTTGTCTCTCCCTCTGAGAACAGACTTTCACTTTGCAATAAATGAATAAATATGTCTGTGATTGTTCTGTATCTGCGATCACTCCATCATCAGCTCAACTCAGTCTCAGTACTCATTCTCGACACTCATAACCAGGGAAGCAAGAGACCATACAGACAGACCTAACATTAAGGCTGGCCCATCCAGGCACACGACAACCATAGCTTCACTATAGACCATGGCGAGAGCATCCGTGAGCTGGCAGGTGTGACCCATGTCATGGACAAGAGCCCCTGGACTTCTGGACCCAGAGCTCTGAGCCCTGGTGGCCTCCCCAGCTTAAAAAAAATTCTCAGTGAAGTAGAAATAGAAGGAAATCATTTCAATGAGATAAAGACCATATATGAAAAGAAAAAAACCACAGCTAATATCATATTCAATGGTGAAAAACGGAAAGCTTTTCCTCTAAAATGACAAACATAGAAAGTGTGCCTTGGGCGGTGCCCGTGGCTTAAAGGAATGGGGCGCTGGCCCCATGTACCAGAGGTGGTGGGTTCAAATCTGGCCCCCAGCCTAAAAAACAAAAAAAAAAAACTGCAAAAAGAAAGAAAGAAAGAAAGAAAGTGTGCCTGTTCTCCTCACTTCTATTCAACATAGTACTGGAAGACCTAACCATAGTAATTTGGCAAGAAAAAGAAATAAAAAGCACCTGAATTGGAAAAGAAGATGAAACTCATCTTTCAATCTCTTTTTTCTCAACTCTGACATCTTATTTATTGTAATAGTCTGTCATTTTACCATATAAATATTTTTTGAATAAGGTCTCTTCCATTCATCTTCATAACAACTTTTTTGATTTCAGGTTTTAATCTAGGGTGGTGCCTGTGTCTCATCGAGTAGGGCACCAGCCCCATATACCAAAGGTGGTGGGTTCAAACCCGGCCTTAGCTGAACTGCAAAACAGAAAAATAGCCAGGCGATGTGGCTGGCACCTGTAGTCCCAGCTACTTGGGAAGCTGAGGCAAGAGAATCGCCTAAGCCCAGGAGCTGGAGGTTGCTGTGAGCTGTGTGACACCACGGCACTCTACCAAGGGTGACAAAGTGAGACTCTGTCTCTTAAAAAAAAAAAAGTCAGGTTTTATTCTAACCCCTTATTATTACAACTTCCTGAGTAGCTTTGTTGAGTAAGGGATCAGTAATTAGTGCTCCTCTAAACTATATAGATTTCACTGTATAAAAAGCGACCCATAAAAAAGCCCCCAACAGTATATATTTAAAAAGCAACCTTCCAAATAATGAGGTCCTTAAAATGCTTTTATGAGTCCTAATTGCTCATAGAATAGGTTACAAAATTTTTTAAACTCCCTATAATTTGCCCCTACTTCCTTTTCTGGCCCTATCATTGTATGTTTCATATTTCTAACTCCAACAACATGGAGGGGCCATTGTTTCCTCCTTACATTATATAATTTTGCCTTACAAAGTTTTGTTTTTGTTATAGTGTACTAATGGCCAAGGATTTCGTCTTCCTGATTTCTGCCTCATCTCTTTTCTATCAGCATTCCCTTAGCTAATATCTACTCATACCATGACTCAGTATACACATTATTTTTCCTGAATTCCTCATCTCAAATGATGTCATATGACTCTCCTAGCCATCCAATAATATCATGTGCATGTATTTGTTATTGCATTTACTCTACTGTTTTATTATTTTTCTTTTTATCTTCAGTGTTGTCATAAGAAATTGTAACTGCCACTCAATACTTGTCGGTTGCATACATCTTCGAGAAAATGAAAAAAACAGAGGCAGGAAAGGAAAGAAAGAAGGAAGACATATAGGAACAAAGGAAGGATTTTTTGTAGTCTATGTTTAACATTTTTATCTCTTTTTTTTTTATTATTTGTAAGGTCTCTTTTCATTCATTAGATTCTACCATTTGAAGGAGGATGGAAGACACTCTCACAGTGGATGACATTTTGCTTTTCGTCCCACAAATATCTTGTCTTTATATGCCAGATGGTTTGATTCAAGCCGTATGTATGGTAGTTTTCTCTCCAGTTAAAAATTTGTATTCAAAATGCTGATTTCTAAGATCAGGACTTTCCTGGTCCCTTGATTGAAAAGTAGTAATGCTTTTTATTTGCTTCTTAAATTTATTGTCCAGCTATATTCCACTTTAACTTGCAAATTGGGCAATGTGCTTGCAAAGAGAGATTTTTCTAGTCCTCATAGTTCTGATCCAGGTCTTCTTTTATTCAGGAGGTAATGCAGCGGTCCCCTGCGGCCAGAGAGAGGGGAAGTTTAATGCTGAGGGCTTCTGTTTCATGTCTCAAGCCTTCACTGTTACAAAATATGCAGTCTCACAGCTTATTTATTGCTAACCACAGCCTTTATTATACATTTTTCTATCTTCATAGGCAAGTATAAATATAAATAAAACAGTAGATAAAAAAGTAAAATGGCATGACAGAGATAATTTAAATAAAAAATAAACTAAGGAATTCTGAGTGGAAATGACACATAAATATTATTTCTATATTTTGAAGAATCCAATTATATATTCTGTTTTTATACCACATGTAATATAAAATAATAAACCTACCTTAAACCCAGAAAAGCAATGAAATTTCAGTATCAAGTTTGGCAATCTAATTAGATAGTGAATTTGCCCATCCTCAAGATTGCATCAGAGATAACCAAAGAAAGAAAAGATACTCTACTAATCGTGGAAATTGCCCGTCTCCAGATATTTTTTCTAACGAGTCTATAGTCCGTAATCTACTTTTTTGAGGAATCCAAGAAATTAAGTTTCATAAACTGAAAAAAAACTCTCTCTCTGTTGATGCTGCATAATTTCCATTAAATAACTCATTCAAGCCAGTTCTCACTTACCCAGATTTCAAAGGATTATAAGATAATTCTGATAATTAAAAATTCTCTAAGTACCACAAGCTTCTCTAGTTTCAAATTTTGTTAGCAAGCTTCAAAAGTAAATTCATTAATACTATTTATTTTCAGCTTTAATTAACAGTTCCACAGTGATGGAAGAAGCAGCAATGAAATCACCTCAAGATAAGGAACATAATAGGCTGTAAAAATTCCTTCATTTAGGTAATAGCGAACTTTACCACACTTAATAATTTGTTGAATCCAGGTTTTTGGAGAACTGGAGGCAATCAGAAACTAGTACACTCTTTTGATTTCAAATTAAATGTTTTTGTTTTTTTTTTTTACAAAAGTCAATGTCTAAATCTTTTAATTCTTTTGACTTCAGCATCTTGTCCCAATACTTATTCTTCCTACGAAGAAATGCATTCTTCCTTCTCTCCAACCAAAATAAAGCCCTCCTATGCTCAGTAAATCAATTAGGATCTCAACACCCTGAAAGAAATGAAGTGATCGCCTCTTACATAAAGCTGCATCTCTATCATTTGCCATCCATCCAGCTATCTAGTAATTTAATTAGCATATGACCATATATTCAATACCTACTGTATGTCAGGAAATAAAGAGATAAAGATGAGAAGGAGAACTTTTGAAGCTAAGGGTCAGATAGCAAATATTTTATGCTTTGTGGGCCATATCATCTTTGTCACAGCTATTCACCCCTTTCATTATACTATAAAATCATCCATAGCTAATGTGTAAATCAATGAGCCTACTTGTATTCCAATAAAATTTTATTTACAAAAACAGGTGTTAGGCTGGTTTTGACCCACAAAAGGTGGTTTGCTGAACCCTGGGCTATAAACTAAACACTTTATTGTATACTGTAAGCAAATGTAATAATAGGGATGTAGGTGATAATAGGAACTTTTAAGAACATTTTGAAAAGCAAAGCTTTTGGAAGCTGTTAAAAGTCCTAGCCATCTGGCTCAGTGCCTGTGGCTCAACGGGCTAAGGCACCAGCCACGTACACCTGAGCTGGAGGGTTCGAATCCAGCCTGGGCCCGCCAAACAACAATGACGGCTGCAACCAAAAAATGGCCAGGCGTTGTGGCAGGCGCCTGTAGTCCCAGCTACCTGGGAAGCAGAGGCAGGAGACTCACTTGAGCCCAGGAATTGGAGGTTGCTGTGAGCTGTGATGCCACAGCACTCTATCCAGGGTGACAGCTTGAGGCTCTGTCTCAAAAATACAAAAATAAAAAAATAAAAAATAAAAATCAAAAACAGTCCTTAAAAAAAAAAGTCCTAGCTGTCTGAATATAAGGCTATTAAAGCAATATATGCATATTTCAACCAGAATTATGGAAAAAGACAGAGAGCGAGACTGAGAACAAGAGAACAAAAGTAGAAGAGAAAGAGAAAGAAAGAAAGCATGCCCATGAGCGTAGGAGGGATAGTGGTGGAATAAGAATACTGTGATTTTCTCCCCAAATTGACATATAATATGCATTATTAAATAAGAACAGAGCAATAAACATTCATTTTTGTTTTAGGAAAAAAAAACATATAAAATAAATAGTATTAATGAATACAAATTTATAATTTAAATAAAGTACAAATTCATTAATACTACGTATTTTATATGTTGTTTCTCTCATTCATACCATATAAGATGGTATGTCATGATAACGGAAATATTATTTAGCCAAAAATAGTATTTTTCAGAAAGCATACATATGTGTGTGTATTTATACATGATATATATGTATATATATATAATTCACCATTTAAAGTAGTTTGAGGGACAGTATTTTTGGTATGACAAATAGTCTGCTCCTACATCAATTTTCATAAAAGCCATTTTAGGGAAAGTTTGTAGGTCAAAAATCTTCTAATTGTGTATATATAAGTATATACATATATATATGTGTATATATATATATATATATTTTTTTTTTTTTTTTTTGAGACAGAGTCTCACGATGTCACCCTGGGTAGAGTGCTGTGGCGTCACGACTCACAGCAACCTCCAACTCCTGGGCTTTGGCGATTCTCTTGCCTCAGCCTCCCGAGTAGCTGGGACTACAGGTGCCCGCCACAATGCCCAGCTATTTTTTTGTTGCAGCTATTATTGTTGTTTAGCTGGCCCTGGCCAGGAAACCACCAGCCTCAGTATATGTGGCCAGTCCTGTAACCACTGTGCTACGATTGCTGAGTCCTGAGTATATATTTTTTAAAAAATGCACAAAATTTAATTTGCAATACTGTTTTTAAAAGAAGTTCGAGTAACTTCAAAATATTTATAGACAAATAACACAGTATTATATGACTCAATGCAGATCTGAGTATTATGATAATATAATATACCCATTGATAAGACAAAAGAATAAAGCAAACTATTATTTATTCTTTATGTCGTCATTATTTTTGTCAAACCCTCATTATAAACAAATGTTGGACGGAAATGAACTATTTAAAAAAGATAAAAGTGATGCTGTGAAACATTACATAGTGTATAAGTTCCAAAGAGCAGTCCCTGTGAGTGTGAAAATAAATTAGAAACAGTCAGATTTACTATGTACCTGAAGAACTTCGGCTGCAAAAATTATCCAAATCAGGGTGGTGCCTGTGGCTCAAAGGAGTAGGGCGCTGGTCCCATAAGCCGGAGGTGGAGGATTCAAACCCAGCCCCAGCCAAAAACCGCAAAAAAAAAAAAAAAAAAAAAAAAAATTGAACTTATCCAAATCGAACTTAAAAGGCTACGGTTAAACTTCAGGGATAAGTTTCAAACTGTGATTTTCCATCCACTTTGTTTCTGTTCATATTTTCTAGTTACCCTTCTTAGGGTAACATTTAGTCAGTAATTCTTTTTACTTTGTTAAATACAATAATATATAAAGTGTTTATGATATATTGGCATATAATACATTTTAATTATATTTGAATAGGATAATCTCATTTTCCTTATTGTGTCTCATTTATATCCTGTTTTCATTACTATATCTTTTTTTATTATAGAAGTTGTTTCTTACCATCATAAATAGAAGTACACACAACCTTATTGGCTAGATACTTTTTAGTGTCCTTCATTTGGTACATTTAGATTATGCCGCTTTTATCTATAAAATATTTTATTTTGAAGTATATGGAGGATTTAGTTTCTTTTCACCTTGAAATTTAATGTCATATATGTTATGACATATAACATATGGAGAAAAATCTATTCTCACAACCTACAAAATTCTCAACCCTGCTGTGGATTGTTTTGAATATGTATGCTATTTTAAATTAACAAAGAGTACATTTTAGAAAACTTCCTTAAGACACATGGTGAAAATTAAAAGGAATATGCGTATTATTTCCTTAAGAAGCAAAAAGTGTATGACACAGTATCATTACATTTAAAATAATTAGTTAATGAAAAACTAATTAGTTAATGTTTATTCTTTGTCAGGTGCTAGGCTAGAGGCACAGCAATGGCCAAGTCAACTATGAGCATTTATGCTCTCATGGAGATCACAGGCAATGAGCAGGTCATTTAAAAATAAATCAATATTCTGGGTGGTGCCTGTGGCTCAGTGAGTGGGGTGCTGGTCCCATATACCAAGGGTGGTGAGTTCAAACCCAGCCCTGGCCAAACTGCAACAACAAAAAAATGAATAAATAAATAAAAATAAATAAACTTAATTTAAAAAAATAATAAAAATAAATCAATATTCAAATAATTAAATAGTTGCAATAGTGATCAATCCTTTAAAATATAGATTGTTATGAGTAAATAAAACTGGGAGATTTGTCTTATTGTAGAGATGAAGAAGTTAAGACTCATACTGTTGGGTGTAAGGAAGGAGTAGTGCATGTGGTTAAAATAAAAATATAATTTACAGATAAGAAGACACTGCACGCCTGCCACATACAAATTCTCTTTGAGATGGCCAATTTTCTAGGAACTGATCTATCCCTCTTTGTGATTTCTTGAAGTGGAGACTTCGTCTTCAAATTTGATTCACAAATTTGCGTAGCTATGCACTCACAAGTTGTTCTTAGAAAATCTGAAAAGTAATGAATCCCCTTGTCCCAGTTCTGAGTTGGTAATTAGGTACAATTGTTCTTACTTCTTTCCACTCTTTCTTCTTCCCATTAATCCCTACTGAGTTTGTTGAAGTTGCTAACTTGGAAAAAAAATGGCACTATTTTAAGTCTCAGGGTGATAAAATATGTAATTGTCTAATTGGGTTACATGGGGAGGAGACAAGACACTGCTCAACGTGAGATTTTATTTTCTTACTGAAATTCAAATCAGAAATTATTCTTCTCAGCAATTAAGGTTTAAAATGTCATAGCTCACTGTGCATTGACCAAGATATCTTAATGTTCCCTCAGCTTGACTAAATTTTAGACAGGTTTCTTCCTTACTATAGGCTCCCGACTTCATTTTCTTAGAATATTTTCTTTAGAAATCTTTCAATTATAAATTCTTTCTCTGGATCCTTGAGGTGTAAATCTTCTATAAATCAAGGATACCTTTCTCAGGAACCTAGGAGCCATCTCTTTGAAATATAATTATAAAGAAAGGGCCTTGGTCTTTCAGATTCTGGGGGAGTAGGAGCCTAACTTAGAGAAGTACCAATTAGCAAACACAAATGTCTTAATCTTATAGACACACCTCCCTTGTCCTATAGTACTTTTCTATTAGTTCTGCTTAACATTTAATATCCTCTTGCTTTTTTTTCCAGGGAGTTGAGTTCAATTTTTCTCTCCTATTACAATAGTCTTGAATAAATGTTTTCTTGTCTGTTTAACTAATACTGTGCAATTTTTAATTTTGTAGTATAAAATAAAAGCTGTACATCCCTAATGTTATGTGAAATAAGTCATCACAACCTATACTGAGGACTATAATCAACATTAAACTACACATATCAAAGA
>CAUYRH010015428.1:0-23135 GCA_963574655.1 Perodicticus potto | reverse complement strand
CAACCATAAAATTATTTTCATTGCTACTTCATAACTGTAATTTTGCTACTGTTATGAATTGTAATGTAAATATCTGATACGCAGGATGGTCTTAGGCCAGCCCTGTGACAAAGTCATTCAACCCTCAAAGGGGTTGCAACCCACAGGTTGAGAATCACTGTCTTATAAGAATGGTAATTTCCCAAATATCCTGCATTGGGTCACTTATAAAAAGCAAGAAACACCGTGGCTGGAACTGCTTTCACTCCATTCCCACCTTGACCCCTTCGCAGAGTAAAGGACCTGTAATGAACAGTGGCTGGCAGCTGGCAGCTCCTTAGCAAACTGATGGGCAACACCGGCCTGCGCTTTCCGCCCCTTTCTCTGCTCTGCATCCTTCACACTCTCTGTTCATATAACCTTCGGTATTTCTTATTGCCATGTGTTTACCATTAGTATTTATCTTCCAGAGATGGAGAAATAGTTTTGCAGCTAAGTCATCTCTTGAAATTTGGACTAAGGTCTAATCCTACACTGTCCACACGTAAATGTTTGGTGACAAGGGCACATCGGTTCTTCTTAACTGTAGTGAAAATCCTTCTTTCCTTTGATTCATCTGTCTTGTATTTCCTGGAATTGCTGTCTGTGTAGAAGTATAAAAATAAGTCTATTTGTTTATATATATACACTCATTATACTTATATATGTATATGATAAAACCGAGAGAACATGCCTGTATCTTTACAGCACTTTATGTCATTATGTGGGCATTATTTTGAAGTTCCTACAAAAGACTTAGCAATTAGAAAAATCAGATTTCTTTCTGAAACTTAAATTATAAACACATGACATAATGTACCAGAGATTAAATAATGAAATTCACTTGAAAAGAGCCCACAAGCTCCCAGGTCCCCGTGGCTTTAATATGGCCTAAGACTTAGGACCTAAATGAATGCAGTAGAAAATCTGAAGAAAGTGTGTCAACTCAGAGATTAGCTCATCATTTCAAGATGCAAAGAACAAAAATAACTATAACGAAAATGTTGCCATTTCCCAAATAAACCCTTCCTGAGGAGAGGGAGGCCTGACAAAATGGACTGATTAGTCCCAGTTCCATCAGGAAAGCTGTCGAATGTGAGCACCTGCACTGGACACTGTTAGTCTGATAACCTTGTGATTCAATGTATCTAACTCTCTGCTTTCTTAACTTTGTGTTTACCCAAAATTGTCAGATTTTAATCGGCTTCCCACATATATTGCAATGACAAGTATTGCTATTCACATGATATTTAAATCTCTCACTGACAGTCACCTTATTGGCCTTCTGATGTCCTTTATATGATAAAAGCCAGTCTTTAGGTCCAGACCGTCTCACCTGTGACAATAACAACTCCTTGGACCTTTCAGTTGGAGAACAGATCTCGGATGCTACAGATCACTGAGGTTCAACCCGGTGATGTTCAGGGGAGTTCTAACTATGCTTCTCTAGGGTTCTCAAACCGAGTGTTCACTGTGACACCCTGGGGGATTTTTAGGAAAAAAATTTAAGAAAAACAGAGATGTATGCCCCTCGCCCCAGACCTACCGCATCAGAATGTCTGTTTGTGGGATCCAGGAAGCAGCCTCGATCATGCCGATGTGGCTGATCTGACAACAGCTCAGTAATCCTTGTTTGCAAAACCCCTGTGATAACCCTGCTCTGTCACAGTTGTCCTCTGTCCTTCCTTACACAGTTCCTGACGGTATAGGTGAATGCTGTACACACAAACACGTGTGTTAACAAAGGATATAAACGTATAGGTTAGGCAGTTATTTCTAATAACAACCAGTACTCATCCAAGGCTCTGTATAGAGGCAGTCCCCTCAGTGATTTTAAATGGAGATTGGGAGATTGACTGCCCAAAAATAAAATTATTAAAACTGCTGTTTAACATTTTTAACAATTGTATTTACTATATGACCTTGTCAATTGATCCTATTCCATGTAGAAGACTCAGCTTTGTTGGGGACAGTGGGGAGGAGAGCCTTTCTTTCCCTTGGGATTTGTAGTCTTTCCCACCCTGGAAATAGAAGCCAGTATATTTATAAAAGCAGTAAGTCTAGTATTCTGTTCAGTAATTACATGGATGCATGAGTTATATTGATTTACTTTGTTCTACCTAATATTGAACGAAAAATTGTTTAATATTACCAAGAAAAATACATAAAAGGCAGTAACAAAATATGTTCAATATGATGGACATGAATAAATTTCAAAAAATGTGAAAGCAAAGGTAGAGAAATTCATAGATCAGGCACATACACCAAAATAAAATGCCCAAGACTCTGAACACTTATTACAGTGAAAGTCATAATTTTGTAGCACATTTATTAGTCAGTGCTAAAAGGGAAACACTGATCAATTCAAGAGATATTATCTGAGAGAGTAGTCAACAAGGCAATGTCCTGTACAGGTCACAAGGGAAGGGGACATTATAATCTGTTACTAGAGTATATTAAGAGTCATCACTTAAAAAGAAAATCATTCAGTAAGTTTCACATGCTCCCTTCCAAGATCCACCATAGGTGTGGCCCCACCAATGTCCCTGCCTCCACCCATCCTCGTACACAGCTATGATTTAATAAAAAAGTAAATAAAATAAAATAAAAAATCAAATGCCATCAATATGGCATCAACTATCCCACCTTCTCCATGATGCCTTAAGACCTACCATGAGTTAGTTAAAGCCAGATCTTCCTGAAGTATGACTCTATCCCAGCCCTGAGATGGTCTTCTCTGTGGTCAGTCAGTGAGTCGACTTCAGAGCCATGGTTTGCTAGTGTGAGTCTACGTAAGATGAACATAGTGCTGAGCACGTCCTCATTCCTCATTCTCGCCCTGTGCCCATTGTACCCACCAATTGATTTCCTCCGCCATCATAAATACACCACTTCTTCTCTCTCTGACTTATCCAGCTAGAATAAAATACAATTTAAGGGAGTGTCACATGCAGCATTTATGTTAACAACTAAAGGAGACAAGAGACAAACTAAAGTTTACAATTAAAAATATAATGCAGCTCAATTTACAATTGCTAAAATGTGGAAATAGCCTAAATGCCCTCCGACCCAGGAATAGATTAACAAGCTGTGGTATATGTACACCATAAAACACTATTCGGCCACTAAAAAAGATGGAGACTTTACATCTTTTATGTTAACCTGGATAGAGCTGGAACACATTGTTTTTAGTAAAGTATCATAGGAATGGAGAAGCAAGAATCCAATGTACTCAATCCTAATATGAAGCCAGTAGATGATCTAATATATATCTTCATAAGAGAAAAGCTCAAATCAATTCAAAATGGGGAGCAGAGGAAGGATGGAGCGAGGAGAGGGGAGGAAGAATGTGGATGGGGGTTAAAGCATATGGCCTACCTCTTGGGGGTGGGACACAATTACAAAAGGGACTTTACCTAACAAATGCAATCAGTGTAACATAATTCTTTATACCCTCAATGAACTGGAAACAATAAAAAAAAAAAGTACATGGAAAATAAATTACTTATTTTTCCAAATAAAAATAATAATATAAATATATTTTATGTTGCCTCATGGTAATCATTAATGCATCAAAAACAAAAGCTTTAACAAAGGCTGCCCAATAACTAAGGTTTATTTGAGAAAGTCCTTGTAATTTTTCTGACTTTCAGGGCAGAAAAAAAATCTTACGTATGTGCAACTTCTACAATATTAGAAGATTAACAAAAATAAATTTAGAATATCTATATCTTATACCCTTTCAAAATATATTGGGCAAAATAAAGAAAATCCACAGCATAATGCATTTTCAAATGTTTGAGTGTTTAATTGTAATCATGATAAATGTTATAATATGTTACTAGTGACAAAAAGATGAAGGCTTCTAATTTCTTAATCTCCTGTTCTGATTATATACTGAGAAAAAGACTTGCCATAATTTCATGTAATCTTTGCCTCACCCAAATGTGGAACTAATACTCCTATCATAGATAAAGAAATTTGAAGGATATATTTCAAAGTAGTTGATAGACTGCATGAAGAAATAAAAGACAGTAGCATAGTGTACACATTTTATAATTCGCAATTTCCAAAAGAACAACAACATTAGGAGAAATAAAAGCGATGTTTAAACATGTGGCTATTTATAGCAGAGAGAACATCTATGTAGGTCATTATGAAAAAGACGGCATATCCTGATACCCATGTAGTAAATAAAATGTTTCCTAGAGTTGTTTTCTTATTTTTTAGAAAATCTTTATTATATAAAGTAAAACAAACAGAAATGTATTGAAAGTGAACATTTCTCCCTTTCTTTCTCCTTCCTCTCCTCTCTTCCCCAATACTTTGCATCCTTTAGAAGCAACCGCTCTCTTCATTCTGCGTGCTTGACAGCATCCTTCTAAATGTGCCCTTATATTGTTCCAATAACTTGACATTTTCCCAAGCTATTTCATCAAACAGATGCATTGGGTCTCAATGAGTATACAGTGTTCTGATATAGTCTACCTTAACAGAAAGATAATTCTGTTAAACTACAGTTGGAATAACTCTTAATTTCATATCTTTTGGATAATCCTCTATAAATATTTCATCAATCAGACAAATGTTTATAGAATACATATTAGGTGTGATATATTGTGGTCACAAGGTTCAATTTATTTTTACTTGAAATATTCATGGATTAATCGAGATGGCACTGAAATAAAAATAGCACTGGCCAAGACTGATAAGTGCAAAGAATAGTGGATAATGCCCAAAGAGTTCAAAGGAGCAAGAGATTTCTTCTGGATGACAGGGTCAGGGATTAATGGAGAAGATGGAGAAATAGGAACAGAGTTGCATTCATTTGGAGGTAAATGTACTGGTAAGGGAATAAAAGGAGAGAAATCAGAGGCAGAACAGATGAAAGGAGAATATGAATAAGGTGAAAGGAAGACTCAGAGGACTGGATAAAGAATTGCTAATAAGACTTTTAGCAACATGAACAGAACCTTTCCCCAAGAAGAAAGATGAGTGGCCAACAAACATGTGAAGAAATGCTCATCATGCCTAGTCATCAGAGAAATGAAAATCAAAACCACCCTGAGATAAAACCCCAGTGAGAATAGCCCACATCACAAAATCCCACATCTGCAGATGCTGGTGTGGGTGTGGAGAGAGGAGTACACTGACGCACTGTGGATGGGATTGCAAACTAGGTTGCCCTTTTTTGGAAAGAAGTTTGGAGAATCCTCAAAAAACTTACAATAGATCAATTGACCCTGCAATTCCATTCCTAGGTATCTACACAGAAGAAAGGACATTTGCACTAGAATATTTATAGCAGCTCAACTCACAATTGCAAAGATTTGGAAACAACCAAAGTACCCATCATCCCTTGAATGGACTGATAAACTGTGATATATACGCCACGGAATACTGTTCAACCATTAAAAGATGGAACTGTGGAGACTTTGCATCTTTTGTATTAACCTGGATGGATTTGGAGAACATTCTGCTAAGTAAAGAATCTCAAGGATGGAAAAGCAAGCAAGCCATGTACTTAGTACTGATGTGAAAATAGTAGACCAATAACCACAGATCCACATGAGAATAAAACACAATTACATTCGAGGAGTGAGGGTCTCAATTAGTCACCACCTATCAGGCACAATGTAGGGGTATGTGGCACACTTCCTAGGTGAAGGACTTTGGATTTTACCTTATAGGTGCAAATAATGTAACCTAATCATATGTATCGTCATAGTAGTCCATTACCAAAAATGAAATAAAATAAAAACTATAAAAAATAATAATAAAATAAGACTCCTATATACTTATTACACCTTTTCTGGGTTAGTGTTTCAACATTACTTTTGGTGGAATCTAGGTAGTATATGGGGGTGCCTCAGAGACCTAAGCAGGAGATGGAATGGCCAGTAGACAGCACTGCAGGCCACCAGTGATGTCAGAACCAGAGCAGCTAACTGGTCCTCTGTCTCTCTCTCTCTGCTTAAAAGTGATAGAAACCCTATTTCAAACTGTGGGGATGAAAGGAAAATTTATCAGCATAAGCAACTCTAAGCAGAGCAAGATTGAAGCTTGGGTAGAAGACTAAAGTGAGGACTAGAACATTTCCAGAAAACACCTATTCCTTCTGCTTCTGTTACTGCATCTGACACGTGACATGCAGCTGCTTCGGTCTTCTGCAGACGAGTCTCACCAGCGAGGCCCGACTGGCAGACCTCCTGCATCTCACCGCATCATGATTAGAGAAGGACTACATTTCCTACAAGGTCCTATTTGAAAAATTCCTGGAGAACTCTGTTTTGGGTCAGTTGTCTGTCGTTGTCCAACTAAGTGGAACCAGAGGAGAATGCAGTTTAAACAATGCTTGATCATGTCTTGTCTCATCCCCGCTCCGTCCACTCTGTTACTCTGACATCCACACGCGCGCTGGCCATGCTCCTGCCATAGGGCTGACATTATCTCTTCTCTCTGCCTACAGCACTAGACATTCTATGAAATAAAAAAAATGATAATAAAGGTGAAGATTCGCAATATTCCATTGGTTTTAGCTACCTGTTTGAAAGCTAGGTCATGAGTAAATTAGAGAAAGGATGATGGTTACAGTCTACTAAAAGCAGTAATGTATTTTCCTCTTGTTTACTACTCTTCTGGGGGCCAAATTCGCCAAATTCTTATTGGCAGACTTTGACCTATTGAGTCCTGCATTGGATTCTGCTATATATTCATAACATTTGTGTAACACCTTATAGTTGATGCAGTAACTGTGATATTTCTTCATATAAATATCGCATATTCCTTACTTGATAATCTGATGTGTGCATTGTTTTAGGTCTTAAGGGCTCAGGAAAGAATAAACTGGGTGGAGAGGGGTAGATGATATATACAAACAAATAAGATGAAAAAACAAAAGATGGTGATAAAAACTGTGAAAACAGAATGATGAGACAAAAAGTGATTGGTACTTCTCTTAGACTGTGTTGTTAGGAAATATCTTGTTTTGTTTTGAAGAACAAAAGATCAGAGGAAGCTATTCTCTGACTGTCTCAGTCAATTCAAGCTTCTAGAACAAAATGGCATATACTAAGTTACTTATAAAAAACAGAAATTTATTCTTCACAATTCTGGAAGTTGAAAGTCTGAATGTGTCAGTAATGTCAGGTTCTGGTAAGCCCCTCTTTACACTTGCACACTGCCACCTTTTCATTAATAACCTCACTAGTAGAAAGAGGACAAGAGAGTTTCCTAAGGTCCTTTTCATAAGGGTGCTAATCCCATCCATAGGGCCTTCACTCCCATGACCTTGTTCCTCCCAAAGGCCCCAACCTTTAAGACCATCTTACGTCTCACAAGTTACGATTTTAAGGTATGCATTTTAGGAAGAGACAAACATTCAGTCCATCATAGTGACAGTGAGTAAAGAACATTGCACAGCTAACAGTTAATGGGACGTCCTACAGAGCACAGAGAGTGCATTCATTTGTGGGTCCAATCTACAAATGCTACTAACTGTCATGTGGGAGAGGAGATCAGATTCAAAAGTGACTAACACAATGAGCTCTGCCCTCCTGGCACCTACATTCCACAAGTGGGCTTGGACCATAAGCAATAAATAAAATAAATGTGTTGCATTTTGTGTTAGAGGTTAATAAGATTAAAAAGGCAGTGTGTATGTGCAGAGAGGGCCAGGGAAAATTACAATACTCAGTAGGATGGTGAAGGTGGGCTTCTGGGTAGGATGGTGAAGTGGTCTTGCACAAACACTCAAAAATGTTGAGGATATTGTGCATCTAATAGAATCTACAGGGAAGCTGGAGGGGAAACAACCCCAGCTTAGAGCAAAAGTTGGAAGTAAGGAATGACAGATGGCAGAGACACAGGGCAAAGCAAGTTAGAACAGCTGGGCAGGAAGGTAACTGAGAGCAATTCTGCCGTACTTGAATCTTGGCCCCTGCCACTGTGGTAGGACTTACGAGGCCATTTCTCTGGAGGATTTCTCAACTCTGTTTTCCCATCACTCTACTGGATTTAAATTTCAAGAGAGGAGGAAAATTATCACCTAGGTTAGTCATCAAGCCTTTTCCCTTTGCCCGCAGAGGGGGCAGGGCAGACACTCGGATTCTTTGGCTTGGCTAGTGGAGAGCAGGAGGTTGCTTTTTACTGAGCCCCATAACATAGAAACTTTCCTCAAAAGGAATAATCTTCAGGTTCTGGATAGCAGATAAAATGACAGATACCAGCTAAAACCCTTCACTGTTATAGTTTGTTAACTCCTTAAATACGGTGGAAAGGGATAAAAGCCTAACTCAATTGAAACTGAATTAAAAATCTGATTTATACGTGAACTATAATTCTAAGATTCTAACATTTATCCTAGCATTGGCAGTGTTTTTATTCATTTAATTTTGACAGTCAGTAATGATTAAATCTTGTAGTAGTACAGTTACATTTACATGTTACCTATTGAACACTCTTTCTATTTTCATAAAATACTGCAAAAGCTTCCCTAAAAACCTTCCCTATTTTCAATTTTCACCTTTAAAAATTCCCATCTGAAATATTTAACTTTCAAAAGCATAATTCAGGAAAGTAAATCACAATCCATATTATTATTTTTTTCTGCCCTGGATTAGGAAATTCCCCTTGGTCCTGAAAGATTTGTTAACTTCCCAAAGTTTATACTACTTAGCTTTCCACTGGAGACGCTCAGATTATAGTAACAGGAGCTCATTGCCAGCCCTTCTCTGATAACTTCCTGAAGAATATCTGAAAACCCATTAATATGCAGTACATTCAGCTGCTTCAGGGTTTGCAACCGTATTGGAGAAACAGAGAGCATCTTCTACAATCCCTCTGGGGTGCACATAAATCTCTGCCACCCTGGTGTGTATGCCCTATTAATAATCAAAACCATGCAGGCTGGAGCAATTGTATAAGGAAAATAATATAAACCTTTTCCTTTTTTAAAACATTTCTCTTACCATCACAGTATACAAATCGCCATTTTACAGTAAATGTATTACCTATTTGTTGATATCTCACAAGTTTGTCAGCTTTTCTTTTTTCTTAGGGCTCTATCTTCTGAATTATTTAACAATCCCTAATACTTGGAGAGATGCTTCCCTTTCCTCAGTGCTGGCTGTGAGTCTGCATCATTTCCAGTATTTATTGTGTCTCCTCCATGTACAAGAACGTTCAGAGCCAGGTGTCTCTTCTGCCTCTAAGGTGCCTTAAGGAAATAGGTAGATGGCCCTGGACATGACCTCATATTTTTTCCTCCTTTTGCTTGGCTGTTTCTCCTATTTTCCAATTCTTGACTCTATTTAATAGATTTTTGTGCTTCTCTTGTTTATCTTGCAGGTAAAATTTGTCTTCCCAATGTCATTGCCTCTTTGATACTGAACTGAAGGTGTTCCATTAAGCTCAGAGTTTCCTCAGTGGTCCGAGGTATGACTACCCAGATGCTTAAAGTGTCATTACTACAGTTAGTGCCAAGTATTTAGTCTCCCTAAAAATATGTACACTATCTAATACCCATAAAACCATAATATTATCAATTGGTTGGAAGAGGGAAAGGGAAATTTCCTTTTCCATGTGTATTGCAATTTCATATTTCATCAGTTGCCATTTACAGTTTCATGATCAATACTTACAATGAGATCATAAATTTTGCAAGATTTTGAAGCTTATGTTCCCCTTTAATATCTTAGCAAAAGAATATGTACGCAAAATTTTGAAAAGATTATTATTCAATAGACAATTCTTAAGAAACTACAGGATTATGAAACTAAGAGGGTGGAACGTAAGGAGAATAAAACTTTTCCTGACAACCATCACATTACTATAGGGTAGAAGCGGCTCGTGTCCTGACAGTGCCAATGTGTTCTCCTCTGTTGAATGTAATTTTAAAACCTAAGCATATAAATTTCATTTACTAAGTAATCTGGTTTACATTGTCCTTATTTTAATAAAATTTCCAAGGCAAAACGAGTCGTTCATTTTAAATAAAAAGTTTTAGTTGTTAATTTTTATTTTTTAATTTAGAAACAATCATTGTACATATGAACTTGGTACAGAATGATATTTTAATACATGTATATGATGAATATCGATCAATTTGGGGGTAATTAGCATATTTAATGTCCTTAATCATTTACCGCTTCTTTGTGTTGGAAACATTCAAAATCCTTTTTTCTATCTGTTCAGGAATATACAGTAAGTTTTCGTTAACCTCAGCCACTCTGCAGCACTGTAGGGCCCTGGAATTCATTCTTCCCGTCTCGCTGTCCTTTTGTTTTTATTAAACATCCTCTTCCCTTAGCTTCCTCCTTTTCTGCTTCGCAGGCCCAGTAAACACTATTCTACTCTCTATTTACAGGATCAAAATGTTTTGAGGTCCCAAATAGGAGGGAGAACTTTCAATATACATTAAGTCATTCTTACTCTTGCTATTCACAGATTTGTATCATTCCCAGAGCTGCTAATGGCAAATGATAAATCACTATTCTGTGAATGGGTGATACATCTAAAGAAAATAAAGTAAATTTTCTTCTTCTAGAAAGTCAACCAATTTGACAAAGGTTTGCTATGGTAACAGTCAGCCAAAATAGCAACCACTTACTATTTTTCACAAGCATGCAAATTACCCGAGGATCACCAGCATGAAACTTGACTGATCAAGGCTGATTCTGCTTGGTGCTTCTCTGGTTTCAGCTTGGTTCATCACATACACTGTGGCGGCTAACGATCCACTCGTATGGACTAACTTGCTGAGTGTGGCCTGGTTCCATGTTTCTTATCCTTTTCTTGTGACCAGGCACCAGGGGATGTCTTCCAGTGACAGCAGAAGTGTGAGCACTTTACATGCCTCTTCTTGCAAAGTGTCTGCTTAAAATCGATGGTGGAGCAGGCGAATGACTAATCCAAGAATCCATGGCTAGGAAAGAGGCTCTCTGTCCAGTGAAAGCTGCAATGTGACTCCTTACAAAAGCAGTCAGTTCAGGGAGAAGTGAAGAATGGGCACCATTGTTGCGATCTTTCACACCATTTATGACGGTTAAATAGAAAGGTATATATCTATCTATCTGCTAATTTATCAACTAAGTGTTTACTATTTAAATATAAGGCCTTAATATAGTTAAAAACTATCTGTCTTGGTTTTTATGAGAAGAGATGAACCACTGGTCATAGAAATTATTTCCACGTATTAGTAAGTAGGGTAAATCTCAAGGGGGAACATATCTTCTAGCTACTCACCAAATGATTCCACATACCAACTCTTTTGCAATATAACTAAATGCAAGTCTTTAGAGAACTGTCCTAGGAGCAAACAGGAATTGGCAATCAGAACAAATAAGTAAGCAGCAATAATCAAAGAGATCTGTCTTTCAGTGGTGTTCAAATGACACCATTACATAGCTGAAGTGTTTCTTTATATAAACTGCTAATGTGATTGCAATTTTTAACTTTCTAGCTCTGTTCCCATTTTCCTTATCTAATAGTTAGGCATGCAAAGATAAGTCATATAGAAAGTTAGCTTGTGAAAATAGTTGATATTCCTTGTGCATTGCTGGGTGTCTCAGTTGTTATAAGTTGTTTTACATTGTCTTCAATTCTTCCACAAAACCTCAGGATGGGCATTGACTTTGGTATTTTACCGAGATGATACTGAGACACAAGAATTTAAGTAACTTGTTGGGAGTGCTAGATAGCAAATAATAACAGAATCAGAATTCAAACTTAAGACAGTCTAGTTCAAATTTATGTGGGGAAGTGAGTACCCTGAGTATATCCATACTGAACAAATTGGTGGATATAAAATGTGGTCCAGAGTTGCTGCTCCATGAAGAGTGTAAGGAGAAACTTATTTCTTATGCAGGTGCCTGTGGGACTGCCTTGCTCAATTTTAAGGGAAAATGGAGCAAGTGTTGGCAGCACCCTGCCCTGAGATGATCATGGTGACCAGAGGCTCAGAGCTACGTGGTCATGCCCCCAGGGACTAGCAGAGGGTTAGGTGATATTAAGAGGAATCTAAAATGGGCAATGAGGAGGACACAGAGTGAACATTTGTGGGCCAGAGCAGAGCTGTCTTTGTCCCATTGACCTTCCTCTACTAAGTTCCCCGCAGGACGACATGTCGAGGTGAACGTGTAGAGGTGAAGGCTTATGCAAGAGATGGACTGTGGTAAAAACCCTGATGTGCTCTTAAGAGATGGACTTGTTGCCCGACCTGCTGGAACTGCTGTTGGCACGTAGCCTTCAACTGTTAGCTACTTGTCTACAAGGGTTAGATTCATTTTGAGAGACACTTTCCTTAAAATTTCTTCCTTTTTCAGAATCGGCCACATCCTCAGCTCCTAAATGAATAGGGAATATAAAGATAGGCCATGGCAGCCCAACTTGACATAATTCTGAACAGTTATTCTAGCTCCAAGCCCCAAGTTAACTGTGTGGTCGCAGTAAATTGACTTCTTGGTCTTTATAGAGTTTGTTCACTGAGAATCTTATCTGAAACAAACCTCACAATCTCGGTAATAACAATTTGAAGCAATTTGTAGCACTATTGTCTCTAGGTTTGTAACTTTTCTTTCTTCAGAGATAGAAGAATTCTGAGAGAATTCCTGTCACCCAGCCTGGAGTGCAGTGGTACAATCATAACTAACTATAACCTTGAACTCCCGGCCATAAGCAAACTTCCCATCTCAGCCCATCAAATATCTAGGACTACAGGAACAAACCACCAGGCCTGCCCACTTTTTTGAATTTTTTTTGTAGAGCCCAGGGTCTCGTTATGTTGCCCAAGCTGGTCTTGAACTCCTGACCTCAAGTGATCATCCCACTTCAAGTTCCCAAAGTACTAGGATTAAGGCACAAGCCACCACACCCAGATGCATTTCTGAGCTAAGATGAGATCAAGAAAAGTATAACCCAATGAAGCAACAAGGTCTGCTTGCACTCGGCTCTTCTAAAATATTCTCTAAATCACAATACAAAGAGACTTTGTCATAGTCCAAAACTTTATCTATTAAGTTGCTTTATTTTTATACTTCTGAAATTACAAGCGCAAAAAAGGCTATTATTATGGTTTTCCATGGAAAATAAATTGTCTTACTCAAAGATGAATTCATTTCACTTCTGTGAGTAAGAATTAACTGCTCAGTGTTAATTTTGAAAATTTCATTAGAAATGTTAATTTTCTGATTTTACTTATCAATTTTTTTAAAGTTATCATCTGGGCATTGAACTAGCTGAACTCTGAACTCTGAACTCTGAACTATGCCCAGAGACAGGAGAAGAATTCATTAAACCTAAAAAGCACGATAGACAGCCGCTCCGTGTGGTAAAGTCATCAAGTTTCCAGTCTCCATTGATAGTCACTAGGGAAAAGTCCATCTACACACCTGGGAAGGAATTTCATGTCCTTCGATGGGATCACAATTCCCAAAAAGGTTTCTTCCCCACTTTTTAGTACAATTCCCAAAAAGGTTTCTTCCCCATTTTTTAGTACAATTCTCTCTACATTTTTAGCTCGTTACAGTTCAGTTAATGCCGTAAGGACACAGCTGTTTATTTCTGCTTTTTCCCTGTGGTTGGCGACACGGGTAAGTAGGAGTGATGATGTCCATATGGGATGGAACCACAGTGGTAGGAGCGGAGACTAAGGGAGAGAATTCCAAGGAGGAGGGAGGAGGCCTCTCAGGAGAAGCTGGAATTCTATACAGAGAAGTATCGAAATACTGTAATGTGTGCTGAAAATATCCGGTGTCATTAATCTGGACCAAAATACGTGGTCTGTATAACAACTAAGTATTAATAGGACTTTCTATCATCAAGAAATATGATTTTTAATGTTTTATAGTTGTTGGTTGAATCAGACATATTTAAATAACAGGTTACTTTAAATAAGACTAAATTTTGTTTAACAGTTTATTTAATTTCATAAAATCTTTGTAAAGATAAAAAATAGGAGGAGAAAAGTATCTTAGGGTTATCTTGCTACCATGCTATCAATCTAATTATTTGTCATAGTATCTGTCCAAAAGTCGCACCTTCATTTCACCATTTCACAAAGAAGAAATCTGCCTATCCTTGTCAGACTTCACTGAAAAGATTATCCGTAATTTTGAGCAAAATAAGTCATTTCTATCCATGAACCCATGTATGTTAAACACAAAGGAAAGGAATTCCGTTGTTCTCTTCATGGTGGCATCAAGTACATTCAAATAGCTATGAAAATGGTATAATGAAGATTGAACTAGGAATTGGAAGTTTATTCATGCTTTATATTATAGATATAAATGTTTAACTTTCACATGTTTATACATCAGACTTAATTTCATTGATGATTATATTGTAGTTAAGAAAAATTAGACAAAAAGAAGGAGTTGGCATGCACATATGGGCACTGACTGTGTCCACATATGGAAGTCAACTCAGCAGAAATCATACAGGGGAAGGGAGAGGGGTGTTAGGGTAAATTCACACCCAACAGGAACAATGCACACATTCTGGGTGAAGGACACACTTCCAACATCAACTTAAATTGTACTGATGCAAATTATGTGACCAAACTACGTGTGACCCTCTAATACTCTGAAATAAAAAGTAAATTTTAAAAAGAGAAATATTATATATCAGCCAAAGAATACTCAAATCAAGACAGGTGAGGCATAGGCAAGCATTTTCTCACCAATACTGCACAAACCTGTTCCAGATACCAGTACGGAGGTTCCTCCAAGAACCGGAGTAGATTTACCTACCATTTGATCTAGTGGTCTCACTACTGTACATCTCCCCAAAGAAAAAGAAATCATTTTATAAAAAAGACACTTGAAACTGAATGTTTTATCACAGCACAGTTCACAATCACAAAGATATGGGACCAATATTAGTGCCTATCAACTGATGAGTGGATAAATAAAATATGGTGTTCATAGGTGTGTGTGCAAGCATACCTACCATGGAGTAATACTCAGCTCTAAAAAGGAATAAAATAATATATTTCATAGCAACTTGGATTGAATTGAGAACCATTACCCTAAGTGAAGTATCTCAGGAATGGAAAAACAAATAATACATGTTCTCACTTATAAACTGGGAGCTAAAAGAAGGGTATATAGGATCATAAAGTGGTGTAATTGACAGAAAACTAAGGAAGGGGGAGGGAAGGAAAAAAATCTGTTGTCAGATACAAGTACAGTATTGTGGTGATGAGCACGCTAAAAGCTCTGACTTCAGCATTATAAAATTCATCCATGTAACAAAAAACACATGTAAACCTTTTCAAATAAAAAGATTTGGAAAAACAAGTAAGAAACAGAGCACTTCTTCAAATAAGTTATTTATGACTAACTTGATAGTTGTAGAATCTCTTTAAGATATTCAAATTGGTTTAATTTAAAAATGAATTTTTGTATATGATTTGAGTTGAGTTGGCAAGTGTGTTTTGCAGTTATGGTTATTGTGTGAGCATTGTAATATTATTTAAAGTTGTTTTCTATTTGAGGAGAAAAGAATCATTAATTTGGAATTGATCTCAC
This sequence comes from Perodicticus potto, assembly GCA_963574655.1. Taxonomy (NCBI): domain Eukaryota; kingdom Metazoa; phylum Chordata; class Mammalia; order Primates; family Lorisidae; genus Perodicticus; species Perodicticus potto. The sequence goes on along the minus strand of CAUYRH010015428.1, from coordinate 7,590 downwards.
TTCCGAAAACCCAACATGTTTGGAACACTGACGTTGGCTAGCAATTTGGAAGATGGGTCGCCCAAAACTAAAACAGAAAATTCACTATTAGCGCTACAGAAATGTAGTAAAAAGGTCAGCAGGATGCTACATCCATTGAAGTCTTCATGAAATTGAAAAGGAGTTGTAATAAATGAAGTTTGAGATCAGGGAAAAGAACTTGAGTGTCCTAATTGTGGAGCTGGCGGCTGTGTTTGTTATTATTTCTTTGTTTCTATCATCTCGCCATGTCTGTTTTAAAGCTCTTGTATAATGTCTTCATTTCGTTTTTTAAAAATCATAACATATTATAGACATTCAGAAATTTCATCCTTTTTGGCAGTAATTTACTTTTGAATTTTTGTCTTCTAAAATTTTTTTCCTGTTTTTCTTTTCTTATATTGTCTGAACATTGATTCAACAAACTCCTTGGATGATTACTCTTTCAATTGGTTGAGTTCTTGACTGTTTTTTTTTTTTTTGATTTCAGGTTAACGTGAGGGCACAATCAACCAAATCACAATATTTGAATTTGTTAGGTACACACCCTCTTGTAGATACGTCTTGTACCCCAAAGGTGTTCCATACACCCCTACATTGTGCCCATTAGTGGGAGCACCCCAAGGCCCCCTCCACTTTCCCCTCTCCCTTGTTCCCAGTTCTTGACTTTTTAAAATTTTACTTGGGTATGGAGAAAGGACAGGAACACTTGGCAGGCCACCCGGAATATTCTTTATGGTACACACCTGTGGGTGAATGAGCTCTCTTGGCCCTCACTGAGAAAGCGTTACAGAATGACTTAGAATAGATCAGCCTGGGGACCTAAAAATAATAATGACAACAATAATAATAACAATAGCAGTGTCTACACCATATCCCAGAACAACTGCATCTGAATGATTGCTTTGGGCCCTAGCATGTGAATTTTTCATACTTTCCCAAGTGATCTGGACACACAGTAAAGGCTGAGAATCGCTGTTTTAGCTTTTGTTTCTTACGAATTAACTGAGCTTGCAGGTAAAGGGCTGCTCAAACCAGTTTTCCCTTCTCACTGCTTCTGGGACAGAAGGCTGGCTGTACACATGGCTCAGCTTTGCTCTGCTGCTGTTTGAAAATGAACTCAGAAAATTGAAGCTGTTACAGCCAAACCATACATTGTGTGGTTTTGAGTTTCAAACAATTATTAGTTTCACCAAAGATGGAATTGTAAAAATTGTTTTGTACTCAGCTCGTTATTTTTGGTAGTTTCTAAAAGAATAAAAGGTAAAAACTTTTCACTACTATGGTAAATCCATAGGAATCTTCACAAGTGTTTTAGAGTAAATTAAATCTGTTTTTATCCAGCTACTCGGGAGGCTGAGGGAAGAGAATCGCCTAAGCCGAGGAGTTGGAGGTTGCTGTGAGCTGTGTGACGTCATGGCACTCTACAGAGGGCGATAAAGTGAGACTGTCTCTACAAAAAAAATAAAATAAAATAAAATAAAATAAAATAATCTGTTTTTATCAATGAACTTCTTATGTTGGAGGAGTTTTAGGTTCACAGCAAAATTGCCTGGGATGTCTGAAGAGTTCGTGTGTACTTCCGGTCCCCTCACAAGCATAACCTCCCCAATCAACACTCCCCACCAGAGTGGTGCATTTAATACAGAGGATGAGCCTACACTAAAGTAAATCTCTTTCGATAAGGAAAGACGGGTACTTTACTGGGTTTATCTTTATAAGCTGCTAATTCCTCTTGCCTGAAAATAAGAAAAGTCACATGACCATTTCTAAGCAAAAATGTTTTGGAAATAGTGACATTTACAAGTTGACAACCATATTAAACTCTTTAAGGACTTACAAATTAATCTTTTATGTCGCCCAGAAGGAACTGATTATAATGACATTATTTCCAGGATAACATTTTTTTAGGACTTTGCCTTTTTCATTCCAATGAAAGCCTAATTTCTTGTTTTTTCTTTCTTTCTTTTTTTTTTTTCTTTTTAGAGACAGAGTCTCACTTTGTTGCCCTCGGTAGAGAGCTGTGGCATCACAGCTCACAGCACCCCCATCTCTTGGGCTTGGGCGATTCTCTTGCCTCAGCCTCCTGAGCAGCTGGGACTACAGGCGCCCACCACAACACCCAGCTATTTTTTTGTTGCAGTTTGGCTGGGGCCAGGCTCGAACCCACTACCCTCAGTATATGGGGCCTGTGCCATACTCACTGAGCCACAGGAGCCACCCAGAAAGCCTAATTTCTTTATGGGTGTCCGTCCCTGGGGCCTACAGAAAGAACTCTATCTTTTCACCAATAGAGTTTCTCTTCTCTAAGATTGGAATGGGGAGGTAGGCCTGAATTTATTCTTAGACATTAGAGTGTAGCACTGACATTTTCAAATGTGTGAGTGAGGTAAAACTCAGTTTAATTATGTTAAGAAAGGATCTGTGACAAGAAATACAAGTTATAGGTGGGCATGGAGACTCACGGCTGTAATTCTAGCAGTCTGGGAGGCCAAGGCCTGTGGATTTCCTAAGCTCACAGGTTGGAGACCAGCCTGAGCCAGAGTGAGACCTCATCTCTAAAAATAGCCAGGTGTTATGGCGGTGCCTGTAGTCCCAGCTACTCAGGAGGCTTAGGCAAGAGAATGACTTAAGCCCAAAAGTTTGAGGTTGCTGTGAGCTACGATACCATGGTACTCTACCCAGGGCATCAGAGTGGGACTTTGTCTCAAAAATAAATAAATAAATAAATAAATAAAATAAAATAAGGAAATGAAATACAAGTTATAAAGATAGAATCAGCTGGTAGGCCAGGCAAGGTGGCTCAGGCCTGTAATCTTAGCACTCTGGGAGGCTGAGGTGGTTGGATGCCCTGAGCAAACCAGTTTGAGATCAGCCTGAGCAAGAGTGAGACCTTGTTTCTAAAAATAGCCAGACATTGTGGTGGGTGCCTGTAGTCCCAGCTACTTGGGAGGCTGAGAGAAAAGAATTACTTTAGCCTGAGAGTTTGAGGTTGCTGTGAGCTGTGATGCCATGGCACTCTACTAAGGGTGATAAAGTGAGATTCTGTCTCAAAAATAAATAAACAAATAAAAATGAAAGATAGAATCATCTATCTTTTGTGCTGTTATTGAAGCATTCAATTATAGTTCATAGTTGATTTATAATAAATATAAAAAGTTTACCAATGGAATTTAAATGTGGTGGTATTTAAAACACTAATGGAAACAGAAATATTCATTTCATATCATACGTTAGCATAAATCTAATAATAAGGACCATACAAAATTACATACAAATAAAATTCTGGTTGGATTTAATAGCATTTTGAGAATAGGACATTTAGTTTAATATAGTGATATTTTAGAAACTTAACTGTATTTCAACTTAATACCTAAAAAATATGTTGCCAAGGCCTGCCAAATTAAATGCAATAGAGTATGTGTTAGTATAGAATTCAGCCATAATTCACTACACCCATGGTGAGGCCGTGAGGTGTGCTGTTCCACTCTTCTAGGAATAAAAGCATTCACAGGAAAATAATGATAGGATATACAATAAACTTTGGAGGTAGGTGTTAGTTACATATTCATTCCAGACTACTAGAATGCATTAATTGAAGCATTGTGGTAATTTTGTAATATATGAAGGTTGAGACATAAAATCTCCATACTTTTTGTCAAAAAGCTCATAATGGTGTCTAATTGCCAACTACAATGGATATTCACAAGCATAAATTAATAACAGGTTAAGCAAATATTTATGGCTTGGAAAAAGAGAATTGAATATTAGCTCTCAACCTGACTGCCCATGGGAATACTAATACGTGGCCGGATGCCTTCAGAGGAAGGGACACTAAATCATCCATACCATGTTAAGCCCCCACAAATGCCTGATGTGCACTCGGTGTTGACAATTTAGCCCTTACTACATCCTCCTCCTTCACCAATATTTTGAACAGAATAGATAGTTTTCTTGCTGAAATGTTTTTTCCCCCATGCTAAAGAAATGGAATTGACTTCAGCTGCAAATAACCTTGGTTTCGGAGATGGCCTTCCCTCTTCTAGTTCCAGAATTTAAGCTATCAATTAATTTTTCTGTATCTTTCATTCTTGATTTTTGAAATGAGAAACTTTTTCTACATAAACTATATTTTCAGCTCTAAATTTCTAGGTTTTTAAGCGATTACAGGAAGAAGTTATTCTGAAAGTCTTCAATCTTGAACCAATTAATCTATGTAAAAATCAATTACTTCATCAGTAAACAAATTCATTCATGTTTGCATTATTAATTTATATAATAAATTTGAGTCTTCCATTAATATATTTGTATGTTAAAATATAAATACAAAACTAAAGTAGAAACAGATTACCTAGAAAATTCACATCAAAATTGTTTACTTTTCAAAAGAAAATATACTAAAAATAAAGCATTCATTTTTAAAAAAAATATGTTATCTCTTTAAAAAACTGAGTTTTCTCACTTTACCACATATGTGAAACTTGACTACAAAGAGTAGAATATCTGTGAAGAAATTTCACGGTATAATTTGTTTTTTATAAACAGTTGTGGTGCATAACAATTAAAAAATTTAATTTTGAACCTGTCAATAAATAACTTCATTAACAGACTTCAGAAAGACCTTTCAAAATGCATTAAAAGGATTATTCATTTGTTCATTTGACAAAAGCTGATGGGCACTGTGGATGGAGGAAAGAAAAGCCATGTAGCATTGCTTCTCAATGAATGTGGAGAGCAGGAAAGAATCTCTGTGTATATACAACTCCAGTGGATGCATTAGCAATGTGATGTGGGACTAGCCTCATTAGGAGAAAAAGAAATAACAGACATGATGGCAAGAGGAAGTGTATATATAAGAAATGAATATTTCAACAGACATGAAGCCTGCTAGATTACAAAACTAGTATTCAATTTGTAGGATTGTTTCCTATGTATAAAAGGAGGTAATTCTTTTTTTTAAAGGTGATATGGTAATATGAATGCTAGTTACAATTTAAGAAGACATACTTTACATTTTTAGAATGAAAAAAGGCCAAAGATCAGCTCTCTACTTTAAATATACACATTGAGTATCCCTTATACGCAGTGCTTGGGAACAGAAATTATTCAAATTTTGGATGCTTTGGGGTTTTGAAATATTTGCATATACATAATGAGATATCTTGGGAATGCAATCCAGGTCTAAATATGAAATTCATTCCTACTTTATATACAACTGATACATATAAGAAGGTAATTTCACACAGTATATTTTAATAATTATGTGCATGAAACAATATTTTGACTATATTTTTACTATAACCTGTTACATCAGGTCATATGTATAACTTTCCACTTGTGGCATCATGCTGGTGCTCCAAAATTTCAGATTCTGGAGAATTTTGTATTTCAGGTGTTCAGATTAGCAATGCTCAACTTGTATATTATTGAAAATAGCTATTTTATTGTTCAATGTCCTTCTTTCAAAGACTTTTCTGAGACATTAAAGACAAATTAAAGTAATTTGTCTTTCTCACCTGTCCTATATTGCTTCCTTTTTCCAGATATTGACACAATAGACCCACATTTTTTGCCTCTTTAATACCAAAATAGAATATGTTATGGTTCTGATTTTTTCCCAGCATATATTAGTCTTAGCTTATCTGGAACTTCACATAAATGGAATCCTACAATCTGTGTTATTTTCTTATTTGGTTTAGATATTTAGTATTTTATGTTATTATAAAAGGAATCATTTAAAAGAGATTCTCTTTTGATTGGCATTATTTAGTGAAACAATGATAATATATATAATCTTTATATCAGGCAAACTTGCTAACTCATCCATGCTAATTATTTATGAATAGATTAATTCACATTTTCTCCACACACAACCACATCGCCTATGAAAATTTAGGCTTTTCTTTCTTTTTTGCCTGTCTTCAAATATATAATTTTTTTTTTTTTTTTGAGACAGAGCCTCAAGCTGTCACCCTGGATAGAGTGCTGTGGCAGCTCACAGCAACCTCCAACTCCTGGGCTCAAGCGATTCTCCTGCCTCCACCTCCCAAGTAGCTGGGACTACAGGCACCCACCACAATGCCCGGCCATTTTTTGGTTGCAGCCGTCATTGTTGTTTGGCGGGCCCAGGCTGGATTCAAACCCGCCAGCTCAGGCGTACATGGCTGGCACCTTAGCCTGTTGAGGCACAGGCGCCGAGCCTATAATTTGTTTTTGTTTAACTTAGTGCACTGCATCAGTAAATTGTTGATTAAGAGTGGAAGCAGAAATTGCCATTGTTTTGTGATCAATATTAAAGAGAACATCTTCAGTATTTTACCAGAAGTATGATGTTTGCTGCAAATTTTTGGTAGGTACGTTTCATTAAGGAAGTTCCTATCTGGATTTTCCTTGATTGCTAACAACACTCTACTTCTTATCATGATATTAATCATGCAACTTGTCTCCTTTGGTCTGTTCGTGTGGCAAACTAAATTAACTGATATTATAACTTTAACTGAATCTTTAATGGAATGAACTCATTTTGGTATGGGGTATTAAATCTGCTATACTCTGCTAGATTTTGTTTCCAAAAGTTTTCTTTAGGATCTTTATGAATACTTGCATTAGTGAGATTGGCTTACATGTTCTATTTCTTTATACATGTATTATAAATTTATTAATTTTTTTAATATAATATTCTAGAATAACTTCATTTGACATAATGTGAAACTACATTCTTTTTACGGTGCATCTTACAAGGGTACAAGTGAAAATTACTAAAGGTAGAATATAAATGTCTTCATATAGTGATTAAAAGGCCATGAAGGCTATGTTAAATAGCTCAATGAAAATATTTCAGATTGTATATGAAGTCAGCACCTTGTGCTCCATGATTGCACCATTGTACACAATTATGATTTAAGAAAAATTAAAAAAAAAAGATAAGACAAAAATAAAGCATGATTTTTATCTCAAAAAAAAAAAAAAAATAGTCCTGACATAGTCCCTATGTCTAACTGGGGCCTAAGGAGTGGACATTCCTCAAAGACCTAGATAAGTTCATTTCTTAAGAAGGCTACAACCCATTTATTGCACGGGATGATGGGGAAAGAGGAGAGGGAGGGAAGGGGAGGGAGAGGGTGGGGAGAGAGAGGATAAAGGGCAGGATCACACCTGTGGTGTATATTTTAATGGTCAGGAGAAAACTTCTAAACGCGGATCAAAAATGTTCTCACATAGTAATGAGAAAGTCTCTTGAATGTTATCCCAATCAGGTTGATGAAAATATCTCCGATTGTATCTGAAGCCCGCACACTGTACCCCATGATTGAATTATTGTACACAGTGATGATTCAATAAAAAAAAAAAAAAGAAGAGCTCAATGATTTTGCCACACATGACTACAATATTGGGTTGCTGTGGGAGGTCAATGTGTGAAGATCTTCTGAGTGCTGGGTTGGAGACAAGGCTGAGCAACAGCAAGGTAACCTTAATGCCAATCACACACCCACTTTGTAGTAACACAGAAAAGGTTGTCAAGTTTTATGGCTCTTGCCTTTATTTCCAGCTACTCCGGAGGCTGAAGCAGGA
>CAUYRH010015427.1:0-11307 GCA_963574655.1 Perodicticus potto | reverse complement strand
CAAAAAACAATGACAGCTGCAACCAAAAAAAAAAAAAATGGCCGGGTGTTGTGGTGGGCACCTGTGGTCCCAGCTACTTGGGAAGGCGGAGGCAGGAGACTTGCTTGAGCCCAGGAATTGGAGGTTGCTGTGAGCTGTGATGCCATGGTACTCTATCCAGGGTGACAGCTTGAGGCTCTGTCTCAAAAATAAATAAATAAATAAATAAATAACCATTTAATCCATTTGCACATTGTCATTTTCTTCCTGGCATTATCCCCATGAATTCAGACTACCATACCCCCACTTTTGCTTCTACTCTTGCCAAATTTAACAAGAAATTTCATGTTTTTTCATTGCTCTAATTCAAGCTCCAACATTCTTGGGATGGCATACAAAAACATACAGAAACAATAATGAACACCACTGAGCAAGATGCTGCTGCACATCTGTACAAACATAGCTATGTGGAACTGATACACCAACATTATGAAACCTTACTGAATTTTTTGGACAGTATTGACAACATAAGCACCCAGTGGCAAGTTTGCTATACTTAATAGTCAGGTCTTATGAATGTCAACCCAACATTGAAGCATCTAAATATATAAAACGAACATTGACCATTCTATAAAATGAAATAAACATATAATAGCAAGATACTATAGTACCCTACTCTCACTATAATAGATAGATTATCCAGACAGAAAATCAATAAGAAAACAGAACTGAAAAATATTATAGCCCAAATGATACTAATAGATATATACAGAACTTTGCTTCCAACAGTAGAACAACACACATCCTTCTCAAATGCATGTGGAACTTCCTCCAGGTTAGATCATATTTTAGGTCATAAAACAATCCTGATAAATTTAAGAACATCAAAATCATTTCAAGCACCTTTTCTGACTTCAATGAAATAAAATTAGAAATCAATAGCAACTTGGAAGGAAGATGGCTGACTAGAGGCAACTTTTGCCAGAGGCTGCTGACCACAGGGAGAGATACTGGAAATATTTGGTCTCTGAAACTGAAGGAGGGCAGCTGAGATAGGAAAGAAGATAGACAAGTACACGTCATCTTGGCTGAGGCAACCTGCAATCCAAGAAAGAGGATCCAAGTGAACAAATTCCAGGTACAAAGCCCATCACCACAGGATGAAAGATGCTTTCTCCAAGTGGGAGGCTGACTGTGGGCTCTCTGCAAGTGATCAGGGGACAAAAGACCTCTCATTTTACCCCATGGGTGAGAGTTGCTAAAGATTGGGCTTCCTCCTCCAGAGAAGTCCCATGAATATTATGGAAGAAAAGATGGAAATAGAAATCCAAAGAGTAATTCAAAAACTGTCTCAAGAAATCAATGAATTCAAAGACAAAATCACCAAGAATATAGACGTAATGAGAAAAGAGATAGCAGAGCTGAAAGAAATGAGAAAGTTACTTGAGGAGCTTCATAATATAGTAGAATCCCTCAGGCATAGAGTTAAACAGGCAGAAGAAAGGATATCTGAAGTTGAAGACAAAGCTTTTGAATACTCCCAAACACTCAAAGAGGCAGAGAAATGGAGAGCAAAAACTAATCATTCTCTAAGAGAGTTGTGGGACCACTGCAAAAGACCAAACATTCGTCTTATAGGAATTCCTGAAGGAGGACAGGATGGTCCTAAAGGTACAGATGCTCTACTCCAAAATATTGTGGAGGAGAATGTCCCAAGCATGGCATGAGATACAGAACTTCAGATAGCAGACAGTTTCAGAACTCCAGGAAGTTTCAATCCAAGTAAAGCATCTCCTTGACACATTGTGATTAACTTTATCAAAGTTAAGATGAAGGAGAAAATGCTGCAAGCAGTCAGACATAAGAAAAACATTACCAACAAAGGGAGAAATATTATAATGACTATGGATCTCTCAGCCGATACCTTTCAAGCCAGAAGAGGATGATCATTGACCTCCAGTCTCCTAATACAAAACAACTTTCATCTCAGGATCCTGTATCCAGCTAAATTGAATTTAATTTGTTATGGAGAAATCAAATACTTTACTGACACATGTTGAGGAAATTTGCCATGACTAAACCAGCTCTCCAGAATATTCTCAGACCCATTTTCCATAATGACCAGCACAATAGTCTATCACAAAAGTAAAGTCACCCAGAAATTAATGAATAAAACTGAACTCCCACAATGGTTAAAGGATTAAAAATATTCACAGGACTTTCGAAAAACATGACACCCAAAACACTATGATGCTTAATTAATTAATTTACTCAATTACTGTGAATGGCTTAAATTGTCCTCTAAAGAGGCACAGGTTGGGTGACTGGATACAAAAACTCAGGCATACAAGAGATTAGTCATATGTTAAAGGATAAAAAAAGACTTGGGGTGAAGGGATGGACATCTATAATACAGGAAAATGGAAATCAGAAAGAAGCAGGGGTTGCAATTCTATTTGCAGATACAATAGGACTTAAAACAACAAAGACAAGGAAAGATAAGGATTGACACTACATATTTGTCAAGGGCAACCCTCAAAATGAGGAGATTTTGATAACATTTATGTACCCTACCAGAATGCTCCTCAATTTATAAAGCAAACCCTAACAGATATGAACAATTTCGTATCTTCCAGAACTATAATAGTTGGAGATTTTAACACCCCTTTGGCAGATCTGGATAGATCCTCCAAGAAGACACTAAACAAACAAACAAAAATAATGGACTTAAACTTGACCCTAGAATGAATAGACTTAACAGACATCTACAGAGTATTTCATCTTAATAAAACTACATTCTTCTCCTCAGCCTACAGATCATCCTCCAAAATTGATCACATCTTAGGACACAATAATCTCAGAAAAGTTAAAAGAAATTTGGACCATCATGGAATAAAAGTTGAAGTCAACAGCAACAGAAATCTTCATACTCAAAGAAAGTCATGGAAACTAAATAACCTTATGCTGAATGATAGCTGGTCAAAAATGAAATTAAGATAGAAATCACCAAATTTTTAGAACAAAATATCAAAACCTATGGCATACTACAAAGGCAGTCCTAAGAAGGAAATTTATAATGTTGGAAGCCTTCATCAAGAAAACAGAAAGAGAGGAAGTAAAAAACTCAATGCATCATCTCAAGCAACTGGAAAAGGAAGAACATTCCAACCCTAAACCCAGCAGAAGAAAAGAACCAAAATTAGAACAGTATTAAATGAAATTGAAAACAGAAGAATCATTCAGAAGATCAATGAAACAAAAAGTTGTTTTTTTTGAAAATATTGGCAAAATTGATAAACCTTTGGCTAACCTAACCAGAAACAGAAGAGTCAAATCTCTAGTATCATCAATCAAACAATAGAGGAGAAGTAACAACAGGCACCTCAGAAATTAAAAGCATCCTCAATGGTTACTACAAAAACCTTTATTCTCAGAAATATGAAAATCTGGAGGAAATGGACCAATTCTTGGAAGCATACCAACATCCTAGACTTAGCCAGAAAGAATTGAAATTTTGAATAGATCTATATCAAGCACTAAAATAGCATCAACTATACAAAATCTCCCAAGACAGAAAAGTCTGGGACCGGATGGCTTCACATCAGAATTCTACCAAATCTTTAAAGAGGAACTAGTACTTATACTACATAACCTTTTCCAAAACATAGAAAAAGAAGGAATACTTCCCAACACATTCTATGAAACAAATATCACCCCAAACCTGGAAGGGACCCAACAACAGCAACAAAAAACTATAGACCAATATTACTAATGAATATTGATGTAAAAATATTCAATAAGATCCTAGCAAACAATTCAACAACCCATCAAAAAAGTTATACACCATGATCAAGTTGATTTTATCCCAGGGTTACAAGATTGACTCAACGTACATAAATCTATAAATAAAACACATCACATAAATAAAATATACAACAAATATCATATGAGTCTCTTAACTGATGCAGAAAAAGCTTTAGATAATATCCAGCATCCGTTCATGATCAGAACTCTCAAGAAAATATGCTTAGGCAAGGTCATCTCTGAAACTGATACAGACCATCTATAGCAAATCCACAGCCAATATCACATGGAATAGAGTAAAATGGAAAACATTTCCACTCAGATATGGAAGTAGACAAGGATGCCCATTGTCTCTACTGCTTTTCAACATAGTAATGGAAGTCTTAGCCATTGCAATCAGGCAAGAGAAGGTGATCAAGGGTATCCAAATGGGGACAGAGGAGATCAAATTCTCACTCTTTATGGATGATATAATCTTACACTTGGAAAACCCCAGGGACTCAACTACAAAACTCTTAGAAACATTCAAGGAATACAGCAGCATCTCAGGATAAAAAATCAATACTTACAAATCAGTAAGGTTATATACCAACAATAGTAAGACTGAAAATGTAGTCAAGAATTCTATTCCTTTTATAGTAGTGCCAAAAAAGATGAAATATGTGGGAATTTACCTAACAAAGGATGTGACAGATCTCTATAAAGAGAATTATGAAACTCTGGGAAAAGAAACAGCTAAAGATGTTAACAAATGGAAAAACATACCATGCTCATGGATGGGAAAAATCAACATTGTTAAAATGTCCATACTACCCAAAGCAATCTACAGATTTAATGCAATCCCTGTTAAAGCACCAATGTCATACTTTAAGGAGTTTGAAAAAATAGTACTTCATTTTATAGGGAATCAGAAAAACCCTCTAACAGCCCATACAGTACTTAGAAATAAAAACAAATCAGACTTCAGGTTATACTATAATCACTATAAATAATCACTATAAAACAGACTATAATATAATCTGACTATAATCACTATAAATCAGACTATAATATAATCAGACTATAATCACTATAAATCAGACTTCAGGCTATACTATAATCACTATAAATCTATAGTGATCAAAACAGCATAGTACTGGCACAAAAATAGAGAGGTAGACATATGGAACAGAATAGAGAACCAAGAGATGGACCCAGCCACTTATCATCATTTGATCTTTGATAAGCCTATCAAAAGCATTCATTGGGGGTAAGATTCCCTATTTAACAAATGGTGCTGGGTCAACTAGCTGGTGATCTGTAGAAGACTGAAACTGGACCCTCGCCTTTCACCATTAACAAAAATTGATTCTCATTGGATAAAATATTTAAACTTAAGGTATGAAACTATAAAAATAGTAGAAGAGCATTCAGGGATAATGCTTGAGGAAATTTGCCTCGGAAAATAGTTTATGAGGAGTACCACCCCTGGCAATGGAAGCAACACCAAAAATATATTACTGGGATCTGATCAAACTAAAAAGCTTCTGCACAGCCAAGAGCACAGTAAGTAAAGCAAACAGATAGCTTTCATAATGGGAGAAGATATGTGCAGGTTATGTTTCCAAAAAGGTCTGATAACTAGAATCCACAGAGAATTCAAACTAATTAATAAGACAAGAAAAAATAAACCCATTTCTTTGTGGGCAAGAGATTTGAACAGAAACTTCTCTAAAGAAGACGGTGCATGGCCTACAGACACGTGAAAAAATGCTCATCATCTTTAATCATCAGAGAAATGCAAATCAAAATCACTTTGAGATATCATCTAACTCCAGTAAGATTAGCCTACATGACAAAATTCCAAAACTACAGATGTTGGCATGGATGTGGAGAGAAGGAAACACTTCTACATTGCTGATGGGAAATCAAGCTAATATGTCCTATTTGGAAAGAAGTTTGGAGAACACTCAAGGAACTAAAAGTAGACCTACCATTTGATCCTGCAATTCCTTTACTAGGTATATACCCAGATGATCAAAAATCATTTTACAACAAAGACATTTGCACCAGAATACAAGGGTACATGTGAAATTTACTAAGTGTAGAATATAAATGTCTTAACACAATAACCAAGAAAATGCTGCAAAGGCTATGTTAACCAGTTTGATGAAAATATTTCAAATTGTATATAAAACCAGTACATTGTAGTCCATGATTACATTAATATACACAGCTATGATTTAATAAAAAAAAAAAAAAAAGACAAACCTAAGGTTGCAGAATCAGAATTTGAACCTAGTAAGTCTGGCATTCCAGCTCAAGCATGTAACCATAAGTCTTTCCAAGAACATTTTTTTTTAAAAGGTATAATTTTTATCACAATAGAATACTTTAACATGTGGGATTCATTTATAAACACAATATAAATATTTTTCAGAATATTTGACTAAAAAGAAAATGGAAGAAAAAATATACAATTTACTCAATGGTATTATGAAGCCAATATATAATCACCCACACATTCATACGAATGATAAAACAGAACTATAGTCCAGAAAGAAGTAGGGAAAAGGAGGATGAGAAGAGGGGAGGGGGGAAGTTGGGAGGAGGGAGGGTATTTGGTGGGACCTCACCTAATGTGCACAATGCAATGGTATATTTCAAAACTATTAAGAGTAGAGTGCAAATGTCTTACTACAACAAATTAAGTAAATGAGGTGATGGTTATGTTAACCAGTTTGACGTAAGCTTGTATATTGTATATCAAATCAGTACGTTGTATCCCATAAATGCATTAATGTAAACAGTTATGATATATTAAAACATAAAAAACTAATGATAAAAAATTTTTAAAAATTTAAAAAATTAAATTAAAAGAAAACTATATACTATATCATTGTATCTACATGACTGGAAATGATTAAAAATAAAGGAAGAGATATGCAAAAAGTAAAATGGAGGTTTATTAGTGAGTTTAGGAGTATTTTGAAATTTTAGTTATAAGATTGTGTACATTCCTTCTAATTTAAAGAATTATTCAACCAGTTTCATCATTTATAAAAGAGATCTTTTGTTCCTTTATATTTTCAAAATAAGAGTTATGTATAAATAAGAAAAAAATCAATAGCAGTGGGAAAACAGAAAATTTCACAAATATAATCATGTATCACTTCATATTTGGAATATGTTCTGAAAAATGCATCTTTAGGCAAATTTACCACTGTGAAGCATTATAAAGTGTACTTCAAAAACATAGAAGGAACAGCCTCACACTTATTTATGATATATGATACAGCCCATTGCTGCTAGCTTTAAACCTGCACAGCATCTTACTGTATTGGATACTGCATGCAATTGTAGCACAAAGATAAGTATTTTTGTATCTAAATATAGACAAGGTACAGCAAGAATATAATACAAAAGATTAGAAATGGTACAACTATCACGAACAGAGTTAAGGATACTAAGAACATAAAATGGGAAAAGGACAATCTCTTCAATAAATAGTGCTGGGAAACTAGAGATCCACAGACAGAAGAATGAAATAGGATGCTTATCTTACATTACATACGAAAATCAATTCAAAATGGATTAAAGTTTTAAATATAAGACTTGGAACTATAAGACTACTAGAAGAAAACATATGCAAAAGGCTTGTTAACATTGTTATTGGCAATAATTTCTTAGTTATGACACAAAAATACAGGTAACAAAAGCAAAAATAGAAAAGTAGGATTGCATGAAACTAGAAAGCTTTTATGCAGCAAGTAAAACAATCAATAGAGTAAAAAGGAGAAATTATTTGAAAACCATATATCTGATAAGGCTATATAAGGAACTCAAACAACTCAATAGCAAAACACCAAACTGATTTTAAAATGGTCTGAGGACCTGAATAAATATTTCTCCTGAAAGAAGGCATACAAATGGGCAACAGGCATATAAAATTCACTATCACTTATCACAGGGATGAAAATCAAACCACAATGACATTGCCTCACACCTGTTAAAGTGGTTATTATCAAAAAGATAAATAACAACACGTATTGGTGAGGATGTAAAGAAAAGGAAGTCTTTCACACTGTTGGTGGGAATGTAACTTGGTACATCCTTATAGAAAACAGCATGGAAGTTATCCAAAGAATTAAAAATAGAATTTCCATATGACCCAGAAATTCTACTTCTGGGTGTGTATATCCAAAGGAAATCAGTATCTTGGAGAGACATCTGCACTCCCAAGTTCATTGGTGTGTCATTCACAATACCCAAGATACAGAGGCAACCTTAAGGCTCATCCTTAGATGAATGGGCCAAAACACACACACACACATGGGACAACATGGGTGCTAAATGTAATAAACCAGACACAGAAAAACTAATACTTACATGTGGAATCTAAAATATTCAAACTCCTAGAAGCAGGGAGCAGAATGGTAGTCCCAGAGGCTGGGGAATGGCAGAGGTGGAGAGACCTTGGTCAAAGAGGACAAAGCTTCTGACGGGAGGAATGAGCCCCGGAGATCTAACGTACAGCATCATGACTATAGTTAACTACACTGTGTAGTGTATTTTAAATTTGCTAAGAGGGTAGATCTTAAGTGTTCTCCCCCCACACAAAAAGTGTTTGTGTGAGGTAATATGTTAACTAGCTTGATAGTCATCATTTTACAATGTATATGTATATCAAAACATCAAGTTGTGCACCTTAAATTTATATAATTTCTATTGCAATAAAGCTGAAAAAAACCTAGACCCTATAAAAACCTGACTCAGTCTGCAAAATTCTAACGCAAGAGTAGTTTTCACATATGCATATGCACTGCATCAGAAGTTAGGAGAAATGCATGACTTGATTTATTCCTGCTGGAGAATGTTAAGATTAGGACAACATCTAGGGAAAAGCATGGTCATATGTCAGTGAAGGTCAGTGGCGCCCTGACTGCCTTGTGGCTCATGAGTCTACAGAAATGAACACAATCATGGGGGACATTCCAGGAACACTAGGAGGAAACAAAAAGGAAATAAAGAAATGAACACAGTCAATCTGCTCGATTAGCTTGGTAGAGACAGGAACTGCATCTGTCATGTTGGTTAATATGTTTAACACTGTCTTAGCACAGTTCCTCTTTATCCACTGGCAATATGAGGTTCAGAATACAAGTGCTTACAGCACGTGGTTATTTCATTTGTCTATTGCAGTATTACAAACAACCTCAAACCCTGGTGTCCCAAGGCAACTGCAATATTTATTTTTCTCAGTTCACCTTCAGCAAGGGTGGCTTGAAGACCAGAAGATTGGAATCACCTGATCCTTCCCCTGTCTGGTGGTGCTGATTGAGGTGGGACTTCAGCAGGGATGGCCTCAAGGACACCTACACAGAGCCCTGAGCTCTGGACTCTCTCACAGCATTGTCCCTGGATTCTAAGGGTGAGCATCCCAAGAGAAAGAACCAGAGGAAATGCTATGGCCTTGCCTTGGAAGTAGGAGATATTTCTTCCACCTGTTCATTTAGGCAACCCAATTTCAAGAGGAGGGAAGCAGACTCCACGGCTTATTGAGGAGTGGAGTGTGGCATGTGTGGCTGGGCCCTTTCTGAAAGTATAAGTTGCCATTTTGGCATGTAACGGGATGCTAAAAATTTGACAAGTTTTTGATTTTAAGATGAGCTGTTGGCTAGATGTTATTCATCATTCTATTTATAGTTAGGCTACCTATCTTCAAATACGCCATTATTTAATGCTGATGTGGCTTTTGTAGCAATAAATAAGCCTTTTCTGGTATGAGTAGGTCCTGGATTCCTGCAGTAGAAATTTGAAAGATCATAATCACAGCTTTTCATTCTGGAAAATTTATTTTAAATGAGAATTAAAGTGAGAAATATTACTGATACATTTTCAGCACAGGTAAAAACAAGATGACCTACCAGATGGGTGCATCTTGCTCAGGTGTGACCAGGGGTTTCTCTGGTTGGAGCAGTAAGTGAGAGCACGCAGGGTGTTATTGTACACAAAAATCTTCCTTGAAGCCAACTTTGTAAAGCCTATTTTATATTTATGTTGGACTTCTAGACTTCTGAGCAGAATAAAGAAAAACGTCCTCCAATTCCTAAGGTGATGGAGAGGTCTCTGCCCATACTGTATGGACAGCTGGAACGCTCTCCCCACCAGCTCCTGAAATAGAAGGGGTGCTGCTTCCCAGCTCTGCTCCATGACTGGGAAAGATGTGAGGACAGGCTTTGGTTTGCATCCTTCGAAAGCTAGAAGGACCACAGGAAAAGAACTACTGGATTTGGAAACCACACAAATGAAGTAACCCGGGATTAAAAAAAAAAATCATTTGTGTTCTGAAGCCACAAAAGTGCTTCAAATGTCTATTTAATTGGAGGATTAGGGGTTTTCTAGGCTTTCATTCTGCTACCTGGTCATTCATGTAATAAATATTTATTGAAAGCCCATTGTATGTTGGATATTGTGCTGAATAGATAGGAGGGCAAAGGGAACAAACTTCCTCCTCTGACTGACCTTACAGACACCAGAGATAAAGTCGCACGAGGATTCTGCTAGTTCCAGGGTACAAGCAGCACAGGGTGTCACAGGCCAGATCAGAGCTGGGCAGAGTCAGGACCCACAGCCCAGGCAAAAGACACAGCCATTGGCTAGTGCTTAGTGGGGACATGCCACCTCAGAGGACACCAAGAAATAGATGGGAGTTTCTGGGGTCAGCATCCTGGGACTGGCAGGGGCTGAGCTTGGGCCTCAATGGAAGCCCTGCCTTAGGTGTGACACTTTTTAGGAGGAGGAAGGACACCACAGCTGTTGATGGTTGGTGGTTGAGACACAGGCATGTAGTTGACCACGGAACTAACTGATCAGAGATGCAGACACTGCACACGAAATGATTATTAATGGAAGGAAGACTGAGGCTCGCTCCGGCACTCAGTGACAACCCACATTTATTGGGTGTTTTTATACACGCTGATCAAATAAAAGTTTAGAAATAGAAAAAGGAATGAATAATGATGAAACAGCAAAAGCTACCATGAAAATCCTTTGTTCAGCACAGATGCTGTTGGATACATATATAGTTCATCTAAATTGAGGACACAAATGAGCCCTCCCAGCAGCACCAATAAGTTTAGCAATGTGACACTTGCATGGGTGAGTCAGAAAGGATGCTGTCCACCATCTTTCTTGCAAGTGAAATAATGGGCCATAGCACTCAGAACTTTCAGAGTGACCTGAAAATCACTCAACTCAACATTTTGCTGCAGGATTAACATTCTCAACATTTTGCTGCAGGCTTAACCACAACGGTGTCTGGCTGTCTGTTCTGTCTGATTAGTTCCCTAAAGTCTGAAGAATGGCCATTTTCTAAAAAGAGAATAGGACAGAATACCTCTTCCCGTAACCTCTGCAAGTGCCCAACCCCCAGCTTCACCCTGTGAAGCCCTCCGGTTACTTCCTTTCTGTGAACATCTAACTGATTGTTCTTACTAGCCCGGGCATGTCCACAGAGAAAGAAGTTTTTCCATCTTAGGGCAA
>CAUYRH010015426.1:0-16158 GCA_963574655.1 Perodicticus potto | reverse complement strand
CAGCAAGCTGTTTTGGCCCTGCTTAAATTTACCCTAACCAAAAAAAAAAAAAAAAAAAAAAAAAAAAAAAACAATTCACATCACATTGCTTTGATCTTCCGAGGTGCTATCAACCGAAGCCCGCAGAGAAATGGAGGCAATCAGTCATCCTACACGCAGCAGGGGTATCTTCAGAAAGCGTGGCCGTGGCCTCCTGCTGCCGGAGTAACATCACGGCTTCAGGGAGGCCCCTCTGGGTGACAGGCTCCCCCACCTCCTGCGTCTGAGAGCCCACAGCTTACCAGTTCACGGCAGTGAGCCATGATCTTAGAGACCAGAATCCAAAACCATCCTGCACACGCACCAAGACCTGACTTCTACTCAATAAAGATGAGCAACACCCCCTTTTAAATCGGGGTCTGGCAGTTTTATAACCGGCTCACACCGTCCCTGCCTCCTGGAGAAACAAATTTCAACACCCACGTCAGCTATCCAGCAATAGATGAGGCTGGCTGGCCGCTGGATGCCAGGATTTATCTTGCTGAGATGGAGGTCACCTCCTAACTCACAGTCTGGATACATGGCAGTGGATGAATAAATGTATTTGCAGCCTGTCCCCGAGGAAGTAATAACTGTGAATAAATCCCACAATTTCCAAATATATCAATTGGGTGTGAAGTACAAAAAACATCTGGGGGCCTGTTACTTTCTTTTAAACTACAAATCTAAAGTGGATTTTTAATTAATTCAATGATGCCACTTTGTATCCAACTCTGAGAGTGGTACAGCACTCTGCTGTCCCCATGGTGTGCAAAGAGACCACAAGGGGAAGCTCAGAAGACGATCCCCCATGTTGCCGCAGTTATAGAATATGGCCGTCCACAGGACCTGCATGGCCTTCACCTCTCAGGGGCCCACGGCAGTCTGCAGAGGTCTCAGGACTCCCAGTGACACAAATAGGGCCCCATCCAGGGACAAACTGGCCCACTCTAAACCCTTAAAAATTCCGTAGGAACCGACAACCAGCATGTTACAAAAATTATCTGCACAGGAAAGTGGAAGGAGATACTCTTAGCTGCAGGGGATGACTTTTCTTGTTTATGTGGCAAAGAAAGCATTTATTTGTAAAGGCGGCTGGCAGAAGGTGGGCCAGAATAGAGAAGTAACTGAAAGCAAAAGTGTCAGAGTTAATACTTATTATGGAGGACCAACCATAACGCCAACATAAGGTGTTGAGACGTCACAACTAAACCAGAACAGCCTTGTTGATGTCTGAATGAAAAGATGAAAAGTTAAGTTGAATGTTTTCAGGCAGAGAGAAAAGAAATATTTTAAGCAATGGATATCCCAGTTACTTTGATTTGAACTTTACAAATTATATAAATGTATTAAACTATCACATGTATGCCCCCTAAATATGTACATCTATTATGTATCAGTAAAAAAAATAAAAAATATATAGATATTCAAATAAGAGTCCAAGTTCAGGTTCCTGTCAGACCGCAATGACCCAGTTCCAAAAGCAGTGGCATGTCTGATGGATTTTGCGGTATCTTTTCCTATTTAATTACAAAACCTTTCAGCCTTTTGGAAAGAGGACTACTTCTACAATTACCATGTAATCCAAGTTGGTCTTCATATACTCAATAAGCTGTACAAAAATGCCGTAACGCACTCAGGACACATCTGTAACTATAAAAGGGCCCGATGAACACCGCAGTATCCTGGAAGTCCTCCCTTACACCACCCACAGCTGCCGGGCTGGCCACTCCTAAGACCTGGCTCATGGTAACATGGAAGGGTCACCCCTGCCTGGTGGCGTCTATCCCCAGGGCTCTCCTCCAGGCTCCCTGGGTCCAGATTCTGTGCCCGTGCTTTACTCAGACTCTGGAGTCATTAGTCAGGAGCATTACAGTCTGCAGCTATGAGTGGAGAGTGGTTATCTAAAGAACACATTGCTGTATGCTTTATTTCTAAGGAGAGGCCGCCTGGTCTCTGCAGGAGGACCATGAACCCAGAGCTGTGCTTCCAGTTGCAGGGTGGCATCAGGAGCTGTGACTGAGAGGCCTTCCAGAAGGAATGGGTGTGGACTGGGTTTGAGACTCCACAGGGGTGGTCAAGGTCAAATTGGAGCCTGGGATGTAGAAAGGACCAGGGTTGCAGGTCAATCCTACTTAGAACGCTGGCCCTACACAGACAGCAAAGATCACAGCAGAAGTACAGAGTCCTCTGCATCACGCCACAGCTCCAGGTTAAGAGGCTGCTGCCTCCCAGAGACGGCAGAGGGTCTCTGCCCTCCCGCGGGGAGTGGTGAGCTCACATGTCCATCACCAAACTCCTCCAGCTCTGCCCTTCCATGAAAACAAACATAAACATCACATCCATACAGGGCCAAGTACGGAACGAAAATAAAATAGCATGACATTCAAATATTTCTAATCCATGTAACAACAAATCAGTATTAGTATTGGTAGGTTAGTGTTGTGTTATTCCAAAGGTTTAGAAACCGGTTTTCCCTTTGCTGTCATGGCTCGGATCTCTCATAGTAAAATCATTTTTCCTAGGTTTCAGCTATCTGGTAAGTACAGTCTTTGTCACTGCTTCCCGGCCCACAGCTCCTAAATCCCTTAACGTTCCCTGAGTGACAGAAGCATCTTTTATCTACACAGGCCACTCTTGCTGAGCCCTTAGGCAGCTTTAGGGTGGACAGTTGTGGCCGGAGAAAGACCAAGCCAGCCCATTCCAATGGCCAGTGAGCTAATCAACTATGCCCACATAATGAGACATCCA
The DNA here is from genome assembly GCA_963574655.1 of Perodicticus potto. Classification (NCBI taxonomy): domain Eukaryota; kingdom Metazoa; phylum Chordata; class Mammalia; order Primates; family Lorisidae; genus Perodicticus; species Perodicticus potto. The sequence goes on along the minus strand of CAUYRH010015426.1, from coordinate 13,389 downwards.
CTAAGGCCCCAAATGAGGCTTCTCTGAGCTTCCCAGTTGAGACACTTGGTCACGTTCTGGGAGGTGCTGCACCCCAACTTCATGAGGACAGGAGCTTCTGTGCTTGGGACCCGCCCGTTCTACCTGGCTAGTCCATTTGTGTCTCTTAGCACAACTTTGACAATAAACCAGTAACAGCAAATGAACAGTCTTCCCTGAGTTCTTTTTTTTTTTTTTTAGAGAGACAAAGTTTCACTTTGTCACCCTCGGTAGAGTGCCGTAGCGTCATAGCTCACAGCAACCTCCAGCTCTTGGGCTTAGGCGATTCTCTTGCCTCAGCCTCCCAAGTAGCTGGGACTACAGGAGCCTGCCACAAGGCCTGGCTATTTTTTTATTGCAGTTTGGCAGGGGCTGAGTTTGAACCTGCTACTCTCAGTATATGGGGCCGGCGCCCTACTCACTGAGCCACAGGCGCCGCCCTTTCCTTGAGTTCTGCCAGCTGTCTAGCAAATTATCAAATCTGAGGAAGGGACTGCAGAAACCCTGATTTATAGCCATCGGTCAGAAGTACCAGGACAAGTGATTGGCATCTAAAGGGGTGGGATCTTCTCGTGCTGAGCCACATCTGTGGGGTCTGGGCTACTTCCAGGCAGTTAGTGCCAGAAGTGAATTAAATCACAGGGAGCCCACTTGGTATCCAAGACAGGTGGAGGACGAAGTGGCATGAGAAAAACCCACACGTGATCTTACAGCTTTGTGAATAAAGACAGTTCCTAAGTCACAAACCACACACTTCTTCTACAGGGAAATCCATCCTTGTTACCCCAAACTACGCAAAACCCTCTTGTTTGGTGTACTGAAAAAAGAAGACAGGCATTTTGAGAAGCAGTAATATCCAAACACAGGTATTATTTACAGCCTGGTCTCAAGTGTCCACATAGATTAGTATCTTACACTATTAAACCCAAACTCCAAATTTCAGAAATGAATTTGGAAACCGTAAAATACATTCCTTTATCTTCCAGCCCTAACTTCCACTTTTCTTAAAATCACTTTTTAATCAGTATCCAAATAAAAGGAATAAACCCCAAAGCCATATACAACTATGCAGAAATCCCACCAGTTTCAAAGGCAACTCAACATAATAGAAATTTGAGAGAGTCCAGGGGAAAGACACATTTGTGACTAAGAGTTGGAATAAAACTGCTACTCTAATGTTCATGTTATTTATGGATTATGGTGTCAGAAACTTTTTCCTGCAAAACCAGGACAATATTTTCTAAAGGGGCTTGTCACTGCAATTGCCGGCCATGGGAGAGCTTTAACACACATGAACGCCAGTCATGGTGTGCGTGAATACTTTCTAATAAACGCCAAACTTTCCCATCTAGGCTATGTGGTCCATCCAAGAAATTCCTCGATGAATATTTAGTGAGTTGAAGGAATAACAAAAACTAAATGATTTCTTGACATCATTCTCATCCAGTAAGCGTTAGAAATCACTGGGGTAAACCACAGTAAGTCACCAGACTGTGCGTGGAATATATACCAAAAACAAAACAAAAAAAATCTACATCTGTCAGAGAGAGAAGGAAAAGCAAAACAAGAGCTATGAAGATCCGGGCTTAGAAGAAATTTTAGAACAAAGTCCTTTACCCTTAGCACATAAATACTAAGTATCACCATCATCGTGGCCATCAAATTACTCATAGGAGACTTAACTTGGGAGACAGAAATCACATGACTCGATGATAAAGAAAGGATTCCGAGAGGCACAGTAAATCTATCCAGAGGGTCAGGGCCTGACATACCAGATGGAGGCATCTGAGTATGATCTAAAAGGCAAGAGAAGTCATTTGGCACTCCTAAGAAATAAGTGATTAAGATAACCGAAGAGCTCATCAGCCATGAACTTCTAAATATGCCAACAGACAAATCTGCTGAGTTCTGTGGACGTAAGAGCATATCTGTACGAGTACGTGAGAAAAGAGACAGGTCTTTCTCATTGCAAAAGAAATGTCACCACCCAGCCCTGTGGCTCCGGGCTGCTGGTGCAGTGGAGTGCACGCTCACTGACACCTCCGCCCCACTGGCCTCTCTCAGCGTTCAATACAGAAGGAGCGCCTGGCTCCTGCAGAGGAGTCACAAAACCAATTATCTTCTGAGCCATAATGGAAAATTCACAGCGGTTTGAGAAGAGACATTCTGGCCTTCGCAAAGCTCTAGAGAAACATTCATGCTTCGCCATTATTGGATCGAGAATAATGTTATTCCTGTAACCAGGACATATGACCAAATCCTCAGTATATTTACAAATACACCTGTCGCATTCAAGAAATACCGTTTACTTAAATGGACTGGAATCCAGTGACATTGCTTACAGAAAAACTACTCTCCCTTCATCAATGCCAGCGATGGCCTTCCCATCTATATCCATCGGGATCCATTTTTATTTTTGCCCTGAAGTAGTTTTATATTGATCAAAAGTAAAATGCCATTCATTTTACTGGAGGACTGTCTGAACAGGCTACTGCAGCAATCTCTCTTCAGGGAACCTTATTTTCAGTGGAATGACATCGTAAAAGAGATTCTACAGACATCCGGCTTCCCTTGTCCACGCAGCTTTCGCCAGCTCAATTCCCTCCAGAGCCCAGGCCGTTCTCACTCTCTCCGACTGAGACAGCAGCCGTGTGCTGAGACTTTCTTGGCTTGGGATGTACAGATGGAGCAGCCGAAATCCGAAACCCGGAATTCAAAATGCTCCAAAATTCAGAACTTTTGAGTGCCAACATGATGCACCATGGAAAGGTTCATTTTAGTATTCTGGATTTGGGGTTTTTAGATGCTCAGCCAGGAAGTATACTGCAAATACTGTGAAATCGGAAACACTTCTGGCCCCAAATGTTGCCAAAAAGGGATAACCAACTTGTATTCTCAAGTGAGTAGAAACAGTAACAACCCCCCTGCTGTGAGCACTTGTGAGCATTCTCCCTGCATCCCCTCGTCTCACGCGTCATCCCTCCATTGAGGAAATTAAGACGCAGGGAGGTTAAGTTACCCAAGCGGAGCAGAAAGCTAACACAGGGAGCCAGGCTTCAAACCAAAGCAACCTGCCTCTGAGTCCAGGATCGTGCCTCCAGATTACATAATAGGCTGGGAAACGCAGACCACAAAGGATCTTTCACTTTTAACCAATAATTAGTAAAAACTGCCTGACAAAACCTCGGTATCCTATGGGCCCCTATAATGTTATTTCAGAGAAAGCTGTTACCAAGTCATACTGATCATTTACTTAAGACCTGAAATTTTTGCAGTTAATGCCTGACACTTTTCAATGGTTTATGGAAAAAGTATGTCAGAGAGAGTTCTCACCCTAAAAACTATATCCAAATGCTTATACACAGCCAGTCCCCACCTGCCACTGACAAACACCTTTACCACGGTCGTGTGTTCGTATATTAAGTGATGAAGATTCAAGAAATCAATGAAGATTCAAGAAATGTGTGTAACAAAATGCTCGCAGTTTTTTGCAGTTTTTGTTACATAAGTTTTTCCTCATGGATACACATTTCCTCTTTAGGCAGGTCACTCCGATCAGTGCGGTCCACAGAGCACCCAGGCTGGCTAGGAAATTCCTACCAACAACCAGTCCCTGTTGCTTTCAAACACCACGCGTGAGGTTCAGCCTCACACTGAACAAAGAGGAAAAATAGTGATGTGGTTCCTGACACCAAGAAGCTAGAAATTTAGTGAGAAAATAAGTTAGCAGTGAGAAAAAGGCAAGTAGAAAGAACATTGGCCTGGAAAGAGAAGCCGAGACAGTCTGCCACGGCCCCTGTCTTGCATTTACACTTCTGGTGTGAGTGTTCTCACTTTTTCCACCTAAGAATCAGAGGTCAGGAGGCTGCGACGAGCTCAGAGCCTGCCCTGGGCACACTAAGTGCCCGTGGTCACCCACTGCTTAAACATCCACTTCTCGTGAAGTCTTTGCCTTAGAAGTGGCTGCCACGCCTGAGTCTGGGGGACTCCAACACGCACCTGCTCTGATACTAGTCATTGTGAGTGAGTAGCAGCCCCAAGATTGCGTGGCAGGTGAGAAAGCCTCGGGGTGACTATCACAGTTTAAGACACAGACGGCATTCATCCACAGGAGGAAATGGGGAAGAGCTTCACTAACAGAGAGCTAGGAGACAGAGAAAGCCTCGTTTGTCACGCGTGTACTTGACTCATCTCCACATTTGCTTTTTCTAGAAGCTTGAAGAACGGAGCTCACCCTCTTAACTCTGTGCCTATCACAGGGCCTGCAAACAGCTCGAGCTTCATTAGATAAACACATCTCACATGGCATAAAATTATGAAAAGTGTGGAATGGGGGGAGCCTGTTCTCATGAATTAACACAAAAATTAACATGTACTTGGTGAGGATCTTAATGTAGAAAAGCAGAAAGGTCATCCCTGTGCAGAAACCAAACTCTAACCCTGAGCTGCACAGTTGAAGGCTGCGGAAGATTCTCTTCCTCCGACACCTGAGCACGGATCTTTAATTTTGGGGGGATTCTTCCTTTTCGATTATGTTGATATGAAATCAAATGGACAAAAAAAATAGACATGCAATTCACCCTGCCTAATTCTTTAAAGTGCCCAAATCTTTTATTAGACTATTGTACTTACACAAAAACACTGCACAGTGTAATTTTTTTCAGTTCCAACACACCAGTTCTTTGGTCTAAGGGAATTCAAAACACTGCATACGCTTCAGGGCCTCAATTAATTTGCATAATTCCTAAGAATAGGCTTCAATGAAGTCAAAGGAAGGTTTTAATTACATTCAAATCGGTATATAATGAACTACGCTTTAGTTCCTTTATTCTTATCAGCACAATGTGTCTCGATTAAAAAAAAAAAAAATCCAGGGCCATTTATCACCCTGTTCCTCTTTTTATTTCACCAATGACCTGGCGCTCACGTGGCCATTAGAAAATTACTCTTGTGATATCAGTTTCATCAAATAACAGACATCAAGATGCCAGAATTTATTAAATCAACAGTACTGTGACATTTCAATCCTATCAAACTGGTTTAAATTTAGCCAGCGAAATGTTTGTCATGAAGAGGTAATTAAAAAAAATCTATAAGCTGAACGCTAATAAGCATTTCCATTTTTCTACTTATAGCTGTCAACATCAATTTTATCTGCTAGCCGTATATTAAAGCAAGTTTCAAATACAGTAATGAGAAACTACATTAATGCAGTAATCTGTACTTTAACCCGCACCACACGATTTAGAGTCAGCCCAGAGGCGGCCCCTTCTGCTACAGCCTAAGTGACTCGACCACTGTACTGGGAATAGGACAGTGGCCTGAACTGCCTCCATTCGTGCAGATAACATCCTTCAGAGAAAGAACACAGAGTTGGTAAGGAGCGAAACTTCCCCACCACCACGCAGTCTGAGTTTCTGCTCTGCCCTTCCCAGACACCCACACAGCGGCCACAGGGCACAGGCAGCCTGCAAGCCTCCAGGGGAGGCCCTGCCTCCGGTGGGAAGATCAGCCTGGAAAGTGCCTAGCAGGCAGCCCAGCCGGATCTAGTAACAGTTCCCATCTCTAGGACCGCCCTCATGTCAGCACTGACCTTGACTTTAGTTACCCAATCTTACCTGTTTCCAGGGCACACTCTAGTATGGGGACACTTGCCCTCAGTATTATGGAGATTTGGGGACCAGGTTATTGTTTGTTGGGTGGGGCTGCTCTGCGCATTGTAGGACATTCAGCAGTGTCTCTGGACTCCACTCACTAGATGCCAAAAGCACCCCCGGGTGTGACAATCAAAGTGTCCCTAGACACTGGCACATGTCCCCCCCAGGTTTCAATGCAGGTAAGAGAGAGGTCAGGCGTGTCCTGGATGAGACACCTGCTGTGTGGAGTCCTCCTGCTTCATTTCCTCAGCACGATGACTCTCTTTACTTCTGTCTCCAGCGTCAGCTCGGCCTGGAGGCCCTGTGGTTCCGGGTGTGATTAACCGTGCCAGCCACCCGTTACTTTTAACTCACTCTGATGCAAAACTTGTAAAGTCCTGACCTATATTTGTGCCAGTCTGCTCTGCTGCGTCTCACCCTGCCTCCACCCCAAATGGCTGGTGCATAAAATTAAAAGACGCTGTTATGCGGGAAGGGAATGAAAAACCCTGGTGGCCACAACATGGTGTGCTGGGACAGTTAATTTCTGTGCAGATGACTCATGATGACAGCCCAAGTACTTGTGAACTCCCCACCTACCACCACCATGGCCCCAATGGGTTCCACATTTGTGCAGAGGAAGCTGTCACTTCCACCCACAGAGGAGCAGACCAGTCACCTGGAGTAGTCCTGCTCCCTTTATCCATCAGGGTGCCTTCCAGAAAACACTACTTGACCTGGCAATCCATTACCTCACATCACAAGAATTCCAGAGGATGGGCAACTCAAGACTGGTGGGCAGAGCCATCAACAATGTCATAAACGGCCCCCGGGTTATTTTCACCCTCCTTCTTCAACACACTTAAGATGTTAGCTTTTCCCCAATCCACTGCCCTCATGGTCTCAAGATGGCTGCAGAAGTTCCAGTACTCTCAGGCAGATACAATAAAGTGCAGGGGAAGAAGAAAGAACAGCTCTTCCCTACACCTCTTCACAAAAGCAAGGAAGACTTATTCCAGAAACCACGAGCAGACTTCTTCACATACTATTGACTCAAATCGGTCACAAGCTTCTTCCTAAACTAGTCACTATAAAGAAAAATGGGGCCAATCTATTAGTTCACACCACTGGCTCTAATTCTGCACAGAGAGCACTGCCAACCTCTAGAGTGCAGGTATTTACCTGGCAAGGGGCCGGGGCATTTGTTGAACAGTAGAGTAAAAAGACATCCTATCCGGGCAGCACCTGTGACTCAAAGGAGTAGGGCACTAGCCTCATATGCTGGAGGTGGTGGGTTCAAACCCAGCCCTGGCCAAAAAAAAAAAGACATCCTGGCCCAAATGCCAAGATGACCTCTGTCAAAAGCAGCTGAGTAACGACCATGGCCAACATATTTCAGTTCAAATGCGATGCTGGACAGGTAACACTGAGAGAACACTCTTCAGAATGCATTTTCTGGTTCTTTGTTTTAATTACATTGTTGTTTTGCTCAGCCTTTAAATATACTAGAGTTTAGTTCTGGAATACTGGACAAAAGCAACAGTAAAAAGAAAAGCTTGGCCTTTGTATTCAGGCAGATCTGCATTCGAATCCTGGCTCTGCCACCATCTCTAGAAATGAACTTCTCTGAGCTCAGAGCTTCCTCGACTTAAAGCTAATCCTGCCTGCCGTGCGTCAGGGTATCGTGAGGACAGAGATGACACGTGGGGGTGTGGTGCCCAGTGCAAGGCCTGCCGCCCTGAGGGTGCTAAGCTCTTTCCGCTGGGGAATGAGAGTTCACGTGAACTGCCCACAACTTCATTAGTTTCTTCCTTCCGTACCTGTGCACACTGTCCAGGAAGGTCTGGGCAGGTTGAATACACACTCCAAAGACGCTCCCCAGGTGGGTGTCTTACCACAGTGGCAGCGGGATCGGTAACACTCCAGCTACACTTCACTCTTTGTCTTCTTTTCAGGAGACAGGAAGCTCAGAGGTCCAGTGAGTGCATGAACTGTTACTAAATCACTAATGAAATGAAATGACTAAATTTTCGAATTCCTCTGCGCACTGGAGTGAGGTATGCGCAAGTGGATGGCTGGATTGACTTTCAAGAGAATCCAGACGCCCCGGGAGAGAGGGAGGGGATTAATCCTGTTGTGATCTAGAAATCTTGCAGGTGCCTGCCAGGGTGTCATTTTATTATAACACTAAGGGGCCTTAAGTTGGGTTTCTACTATTTTAAACTTACTTTTGTTTTAAGGTTTCTAAATGCGGAACATTACATATTCATGTGAAGGTTGATCTACCTGCGTTGGCTGCCTTTCTGGTTACAAAGGAAACAGAAGGTAAAGAGGGAGGCAGATTTTATCCTTTTCTTGGCCTCATGCCATCCGGACAAGCGGACCAGAAATCACGTGGCTGAGAGAGACGGCAAAGACAACACGGGCTGGGCAGCGTTTTTATTTGAGAGGCGTCTCACTTGTCGCCCTGAGTAGTGTGCGGTGGTGTCATAGATCACAGCAACCTCCAACTCTTAGGCTCAAGCAATCCTCCTGCCTCAGCCTCTCAAGTAGCTGGGACGATCACAACACTCAGCTAGTTTTAGAAGACCATGAAATTTTTTAATTTACATCCTGCTAAGCATGGCAACCCCCTCGGGGTGCCCTTTCTTGGGGTACAGGGAGTACACTAAGGTCAGAGCCCATGGCAAAGTGACAGTGCCAGCACGTGGTCCTCATTTACCTCTAGATCCCAAACCTCGGAAGCATGAGCTTCTGCTTCCCTCAGTTTCCCCACCAGAGATACCACTATGTGCACCTGTCTGCCAGGTGGGGAAAGGCACCATGAGCTCAAAGGAAGGGCTACTCTAGGTGCATTTTCAGAGGAGAGGGGAATTCATATTCACATGAATATGTAATGTTCCGCATTTAAAAACCGTTTAAAGCAAATTAAGTTTAAAATAGTAGAAACCCAACTTAAGGTCCCTTAGTGTTATAATAAAATGACACTTTGCATGGCCTCCATGCAATTGTACTGTGCTTTAAACCCACAATAGAATCCTCCATAGATAAGAGAATTATCATCTATCCTTAATTATTTTTATTAATGAAGAGTAGAATGAAAAATCTGAAAAAAAAAAATTTGGCACAACACTCCGTTTGAAATGTGTCTAGTGTTATACACAAGAGATTTATTCCCTCCACACACACCCACCAAACCAGACACCTATCACCCTGCATTCATGCTAATAACAACTCTTCTTCTCTGCAACCATAGTTAACTGGCAGCAATCAGAATTATCGGCGGTAAACAGAAGCCGTTTGGGAGTGATAACTCCCAGAGCAGATAACTGGAAGTTGACCATCTTCTTTAATTCTTAATGTGCACAGTTAAAAGCAAGGCGCTATCTAGTAGACCACAGGCGGCAGAGTTCAGGCCCTGTGATCAAGCAATTGTTCCAGCAAACTCTCACATACACCTGGACTCTGCAACTTTTACGGTTACGTTTACTGTCTGACCGAAGTTGCCCTCTTTAGTATGTCTCTTTACAGGACTTTCTCCAACACTCATAAAAACAAGGCCCCTGCGGTCCTTTTTTTCTTTGCTATGGAATTCACGTTGCTTCCGTTCAAGAACCCAGCATACAAAAAACCACACGGACGTGCCTGCCTCCAGCTCCGCGGGCTGCAAAGGATGGACGTCAAATATACTTCACTGCTCTGGGAGTGGCCACCCCCGAGAGATGGTGTTTAACAAGCCCCTTCAAGTCTGCAAAGAAACCAGAATCCCAGGAGGAGGAACTGTCCCAGGAGCCCTGCGGTACCTGTGCTTCTGGGCCCAGACAAGGGTGAGCCCCGAGGGACAGAGCCACTGGGCAGAAGACTCCGAAGTGAAACCTACAGGCCTGAAGACAGCCAGAGGATCGGCCATTCAGTCCAGCAGCAGAATAACCAGCTGCCAAAACAGTCTTTCTTTCAAAGAACTGCTTGGGTGGAACTTGATGAGAACGCGGTCCCAACTATGCGTCCCAAACATTTATTGCTTGATGACTGGGCCAGAGAAATCAACCTCTGTCTCTACATGGGGCAGGGGTGGAGATGGGGGAGGCTGAAGCCAATTCTGGGGAAATCTAAAGACCCCCCTGAAGGCCAAGCTTAGCTACGAGGGTTCCGGTGTTGCTGCATTTAGCTGCTGAATAAGAGAAAAAGAAATCAGTCACCATAGAAACCACAACAGCACCAGCCATCCTCAGCGAGCAGCTCCCGGCCTTCTCAGCACCTTGGCTACGCCACACGGAACCAGAAGGAAAAGCTGCTCTCTCCTGGCCACACTTAATCCTTCTCTGGTCTCTAACCTCAGTCTCCCCAGCTGAAACACAGCAGAGGTCCCTCAACGGGCTAAATCTACACTCACACTGACAGATTCCTCATTCAAAGTTTAAAAAAAAAAAGAAACAAGTGAAGAAACCACGGGATAGAGGTCTTCGTGTGTCGTAAGCAGCCTGATTACACTTGGGAGCGAAGAGACACGTGCATGGGACGCCTCTGCTTGCTTGTTAGTTTGTGTAAAAATAAAGTAATGGCCTCATACAGCATTTCTTTTATCAATTATCCTTCTCTCAGCTTCCCCTCCCCTTTGTTTACTGAACATTAACGGAGAAAGGAGGGTTAGGAAGGAAGTTACAGAGTGGATTCAACTGACCTCACTGCCATCACTGCACCCGTCTCGTGTTTACCTCTCTGCTCATGTCAGTTACGGTATACGTGGTTTCAGATCTGCTTAACAGAAACTGAGCTATCAGAAGGGCCCCGAGAGACTGGGTATTCTGCTGAAGCACTTTGTCAGGGATACTTTAGATCGGCAGTGAGTCCTCATCAAGTATCAGCCTCCGTTGTCCCGACCTCAGCTCCCTATAACCTCCATTACAGCCACAGATGCTGATTTGGAATTGATCAAGGAAGCAATAATGGAGCAGATCAAAGCTAGATTACCTGGCATGAGAGTCACATCAAAAAACACGCCCCTCCTTAGCTTCAAATAAAATGTAAACACTCCGGAAACATCAGGGAGTCACTGGTGAACCACATCCCACCTGTTCAGGTAGATGACACACCTGAGAAGCAGGATGTGGGACAGCAATGCGGCACAGCAGAGAAGAGTAATCTGCCTGGAAAGCAGAAACCAGTCACTGGGCATCTGCTCTGTGCCTGGGCCTGAGTGCTATCTCCGGAGTATTCCCCAAGCTGACTGTACCTGCATTTATTAACTGTTTCACGAGAAAACCATAGAGGTACCACACAGCAGCAGGTTAGCACAGGGCCCAAAAAGGGGGTAATAAGGGATGGACACTTTAAATGAAACAGAAACACACCTCACACACAGCAGATGGGAGAACATTACACCTCCTCTGTGATCACTTTCAGCAAGAAGCAAACCTTGACATTTCAAGTTCGTGAGCAACAGGATTTCATGGCAGTGGGTATATCTGTTTTTGTTAATGCTGAGATATTTTATTAATTATAATTCATCCCTAATGTTCTTCTTGGTGTTCTCAACCAAGAATTACCCCTAGGCTGTTTTCAGGGGATCATGAAAATGCCACCCTTCAGGTTTGTCTCAGTTACGTGATGACCTCTCCCAGCTTTCCTTCCTCTCTGTTAACTTTTGGACTTATTTCTTCACCAATCCACTGGAGAATATTTACTGAGTGCTGACTGCATGCAGTGGGGAGAAAGCAGTCATAAAAATAAGCACTCTGCTCACACGGGGCCGGTGTGCTGGCAAGGGGAGGCAGGCCACGTGCGGAAAGAAAAAAGCAAAGGAACATTCTATAGTCGGGGATCCAGGCTGGGGAGGAGAACCGAGCAGCCTGAGCAGCCTGGCGGGGCCAGCACGGCAGTGGGGAGAGGCTGAGGGAGTGGCATTTGTGATTTTAAGCAGAGACCTGTAGGAAGAGAGGAAAGGGGGACCTTCTAGGCAGAAGGACCATTACACAAAGGCCTGAGGTGACAGTGAGCAGGCGTCAGGGTGCAGTGATGGGGTCGGGGACACCCAGAGACGAGCAGGCTCAGGAGCCAGCAGCCATAGCACAGGGACCCCCCCCCCGTGCCCCCCACCCTGATGGGAGGACCACCATGGGAGGGAGCAGCAAAGGGGGCTGGAGCTGACCTTGTCTCAAAAGAATCACCCTGGTTGCTCTCCAGGAAACAAGTAGTGAGACAGACATGACAGTCCGGGGAGAGACAGTCAGCGGCTTGGACTATAGAGATGGCCAAGGACATGGGGCAGAGTGAATCCAGGACAGCCTGACGGGAAAGTCGGCAGGATTGGCTGAGGGGCCGATCAGATGGGATGTGAAGAAGAGCTTGGGTGGCAGCCAGGCTGCCGTCCTCACCTGGACCTGCCTGCTAGGTGGTTCCTCAGGCGGGACATGGCTGATGGACAGTGCCCTCCACCAACATACAACTTCTCCCCTCATATACACCAGCGGTTCACGGCGCCCGCATGGTCTGTAAAAATGATAGTGTTCAAGCTACGCCTGGTCCACCTGGGACCCTTTATGGAACCAGGAATTTTGGTTTGTGGGAGGTACAGCGTGGCTCTGTGACCAGCCCCCAGTATAAACCCTGAGCACCGAGTCCCCAGAGCTATCCTGGTGGGACCACACTGGCACATGTTGTCACGACTCACTGCTGGAGAAATTAAGTGTCTCCTGAGACTCTTCCTGAAGAGAACATGGGAAGCTGATGCCTGTTTTTCTGGACGTCGCCCCACACACCTTTTTGCCTGTTGCTGATTTTACTTTACATCCTTACTGTGATCAACTGTAACCATCAGTGTGACAATTTCTGCATCCTGTGAGTCCTTCTAGTAACTTACCAAGCCTGGGTTGCTGGACAGTGAGAAGAGGCGGGGCTTCCACAGGAATTCCCTTCCTCTTAGTACAAATCTCTACACGGCTTATTCGAAATTTCAAACACACTGATATTTGCATTATTTCTTTAATGCACACAGAAAGCTTCACTTTCCCTTCTTTAGGGGGTAAAAGCAGGATCGTGGATTTTAGCAACATTTCAAATGTGTTCTTGCCTCGCGGCGACAAGGTGTAGTTAGGAAAGAAGTTAGAACACTTGTCTTCCTCTGCGCTATAATTCTATATTTCCTCTAAGGAGAAAATACTTCACCATTTCCATTCACTGGCAATTTGGGAACTGCTGTTTCTTGTTTGCAGCTCTTTTTGATGGATGTAAGACTTGTCAGTGAAACTTGTATAATTTTGCATTTGCGAATAAGCCGTTATATCCCTCCCAAGAACTGCGGAGAATGAAAAGGAACTATCACAAAAGGCTAGCAAACTGGACATAGGAAGCATCACGTTACACATCGACAAACTCTTATTTTCTCTCCTTCGGCCGTATTTTTAAAATTTACTGAGTTATCCTAAATCTTTCCATGATATTTTAGTAGACACTTACCAAATTGGAAATGGAAGCAACAAGGCCCGTTGTTGACAAAAAAACTGAATTAGTCTGGAATAAGTTCAGTGTTGATGACAGAAACGAACTCTAGAGAAATACTTCCCCGTGGGTCCTCATGAAAGAAAAAAATAAAAAGCTCCTATGCCTGGAAAGATGTTTGGAGAATACTTAGAGATCTAAAAATGGACCTGCCATTTGGTCCTATAATTCCTTTACTAGGTATTTACCCAGAAGACCAAAAATCACATTATAACAAAGACATCTGTACCAGAATGTT
>CAUYRH010015424.1:0-11366 GCA_963574655.1 Perodicticus potto | reverse complement strand
TGGCATCACAGCTCACAGCAACCTCCAATTCCTGGGCTCAAGTGAGTCTCCTGCCTCCGCCTCCCAAGTAGCTGGGACTACAGGCGCCCACCACAACGCCTGGCCATTTTTTGGTTGCAGCCGTCATTGTTGTTTGGCGGGCCCAGGCTGGATTTGAACCCGCCAGCTCAGGTGTACGTGGCTGGCGCCTTAGCCCGTTTAGCCACAGGCGCCGAGCCAAGGAAGTGCTTTTTAAGGAAGTAATATCATAGCAAGCTCTAGCATGAAGGAGGAAAAGGAGCCAAATCCCACGAGGAAGGGCAGGCCAGTCTGAAGAAACAGCACAAAGAAGAGCCTGGTGTATTCGGCTAAGAGGCCACGTGTTAGTGAATAAATAATGGGACGAGATTGCACAGAGAGGAAGACAGGAGCAAATACGTACTGAATTCAAAGGAAGGCCTTGAAGAATTTTCAACAAAGAAATGACACGACATGATTTCTGTTTTTAAGCTCACTCTACCTGTTGGGTGGAAAATGGCTGCGAGTGCAAGAAGCATGGAAACAAGGCTAGTTAGGAGATACAGCAGGCAGGACATGGCTATGACTTGGAAGCGGTGGGGGCAACAGACATGATGAGAAATAGATGGATTTTGCATGCATTCTGGAGATTTTACTAACTTACTGATGTCCTGGGCCTACATCCTAAGAGAAAGAGAATTTAGGAAAGACTCTCAGGTTTCTGGCTTGAAATGGAGATGCTGTGTGTGTGTGTGTGGGGGGGGTGTGTTTAAATGTGCACAAAATATTCCTCTAACACAGTGGTTCTCAACCTTCCTGATGCTGCGACCCTTTAATACAGTTCCTCATGTTGTGGTGACCCCCAACCATAAAATTATTTTCGTTGCTACTTCATAACTGTAATTTTGCTACTGTTAAGTATCATAATGTAGGCTCAGTGCCTGTGGCTCAATAGGCTAAGGCGCCAGCCACGTACACCTGAGCTGGCGGGTTCGAATCCAGCGCGGACCCGCCAAACAACGACAGCTGCAACCAAAAAAAAAAAAATGGCGGGGCGTTGTGGCGAGCGCCTGTAGTCCCAGCTACTTGGGAGGCGGAGACAGGAGACTCGCTTGAGCCCAGGAATTGGAGGTTGCTGTGAGCTGTGATGTCATAGCACTCTATCCAGGGTGACAGCCTGAGGCTCTGTCTCAAAAAAAAAAAAAAAAAAAAAGAATCATAATGTAAATATCTAATATGCAGGATGTATTTAGGCAACCCCTGTGAAAGGGTCATTCAACCCTCAAAGGGGTCGCGACCCACAGGTTGAGAAGTGCTGCTCTAGAAGGATGCATGGACTCCAGAGGAGGCAGGGTAGATTGCAAAGTAGCCACGAATTCCTCTCAATCCCTATGTGACTCCACCCCTATTTCTCCCCATCCTCACATCTGGCTGGTCAGGTGACTTATTTTGACCAAAAGAAGGCAACTGAAGTGATGTCAAAGTTCTGGGCCTAGTTCTGAGTCTTCCACCCCTTCCCTCTTGATGCCCTGAGACCACCACTTAAATAAGTCCAGTTTGCTTCCTTAGAAAGAGCACCACAGAGAGAGGAGCTGAGCAGACAGTCAGCACGCATGGGAGTGAGGCCATCTTAGATTGTGTAGTTCCACATGATCACCAGAGGACTGAGGCACTAGGATTCACTCCAGGTAAGACCAACAGAAACACCGCAGCTGAGCTCAGCCCAAATTACTGACCCACAGAATCCTGAGAGGACAAAAAGCTGTTAAAAAGTAATTTTTTAAAAAGTTGTTGCTTTAAGCCACTACATTTTGGGGTGGTTTATCATACAGTAATAGATAACTATTACAGGAGGCAACTGAGTGGCTGGAGAACAGGAATGGGAGACTTTAATCCATCCTTTTGTATCATTTGACTTTTGAACCTTGTGAATGTATATTGCCTAATAATTTTCCTCAAAAAAATTATGCCAGGGTGTTGCCTGTGTCTCAGTGAGTAGGGTGCTGGTCCCATATACCAAGGGTGGTGAGTTCAAACCCAGCCCTGGCCAAACTGGAGCAACAAAAAAATGAATAAATAAATAAAAATAAATAAACTTAAAAAAAATTATGCCACATTCACAGTGCATAAAATAAACCTGTTATTTTGAACTTAAAGAATACAGTTTGTAGGTGATCTGTCATTAGCTTTTTTTTTTTTTTTTTTTTTTTTGAGACAGAATCTCACTCTGTTGCTCTGGGTAGAAAGCTGTGGTGTTATGGTGTCATTGTAGCTCACAGCAACCTCAGTCTCTTGGGCTCAAGTAATTCTTTTGCCTCAGCGTCCCAAGTAGCTGGGACTACAGGCACCCACCACGATGTCTGGCTAGTTTTTCTACTTTTAATAGAGACAGGGTCTTGCTTTTCCTCAGGGAAGTCTCCAACTCCTAAGCTGAAGCAGTCCATCCACCTCAGCCTCCCAGAGTGCTAGGTTACAGGTGTGAGCCATGGTGCCTTCCCTTACCATTGATTTTTACAAGCTTTTCTTGAAGCAAAACATAAAAAAGTACACAAATCATAATAGTGTAGCTTGAGGAATTTTCGTACCTGTGAAACTAGCACCCACATCAAGAAATGCCATCATTATTGGGGCAGCGCCTGTGGCTCAAAGGAGTAGGGCGCCGGCCCCATATGCCGGAGGTGGTGGGTTCAAACCCAGTCCCAGCTAAAAACTGCAAAAAAAAGAAATGCCATCATCAGCCTTATTTGTGCCCCCTCTTAGTTGCTACCCACAAGTAATGTACAAATATATATTATGTACAGTCAGCCCTTTGTATCCATGGGCTCTGCAACCATGAATTCAACTAACCACAGATTGGAAATATTAAAAAAAATTCCACAAAGTTCCAAAAAGTTTATGAGTTTATGCTTGCTGAGTACTGCATTTTATTAGGTATTATAAATAATCTAGAGATGATTTAACGTGTATGGGAGGATGTGCCATAGGTTATACGCAAATGTTATGCCATCTTATATAAAGGATTTGAGCATCTGTGGATTTTGATATGTAGGGGTGGCCCTGGAACCAATCCCCAGACTGTATACATTTACATACAGTATATATGTATTTGTAGTTACATTTACATACATGGTTGTATTAACAGAAAAGTGGGGTTTTTGTTCCCGCAAAAGACATTTGAACAAATATTTAAAGAATGTCATTTTAAAGGTACATCGAGTTATTTGCTTTTACCGGGGCACCCCCGGATCTCCATCTGGCTTTTCAGCTTTAACAGGATAAAGATATTTTGAGCTATTCCTGTTTAAAGCCAAACCCCTGCCGCTGGTGAGGAGAGTTACTGCCCCCTTGTGGCCATATTTGGTTCCTGCGCCCAAGCCAGGCACCCAACAGGTCTGGGACCCGACTTTCCAAAGCTTTAGCCAAGGTGAGGATCTAGACTAGATAAATTGGGCTGCCATTTTAGGGCAACTTTTCTAGTCAAGGTGACTTGACAGTCCCCAGTCCTGGTAGCATTTGGCTGGTAGATGACTTCCACTTGCAGCCTGTCCCATCACCAGGAGGAGATGGGTTAGAAGAGAGGAATAGGGCGGCTGTGGAAGTTACCTTGGAAGGAGATCATGGCTTTGGCATCCTTAAAATTCGGTATATGGGAGGATCCTGGGAATGCCCATATGGCAGAAGTCCTGGAGTCCAGCTTCTCCGGAGCTTGTTCCTCCTCTCAGGTCCTGTGGGAGGTGACATATGTGCTTTTTCAGAAAAAGCAGGCCACAGATTCCCTGTACATCACAGGCCGTGACCCCCAGCGTGTGCTGGCAGAGAGGAAGGCAGGAGCAAACTCCCGGACTGCGGTGGAAAGCTGGACAGCCCGGCGCGGTGACTCACGCCTGACATCCCAGCGCTGTGCGGGCCTGAGGCGGGAAGATTGCTTGAGCTCGTGAGTTCCGGACTTGTCTGAGCGAGAGTGAGACCCCGACTCATGAAAGAAAATGAAACGCCCAGTCGCGCGCCCCGCGAGCGCCTGTGATCCCAGCGACTACGGAGGCTAAGGCAGCGGGATGCCCACAGCCCGAGTCTGAGGTTGCAGTGAGCTATGACGCCACTGCACTCTGCTCAGGGCACAGGGTGGGACCCTGTAACGACAACAAGGAAAGCACCGAAGGGTCTGACATGGTGTGATTACCCTTGGGGAGGTGGGAGGGCCTAGATGAACCACCCCGGGAGGACGCCTGGACTAGAGGACCGGCTGCCGCGGCACCCCTGCCCTCCGCCTCACAGGGGTTTCGGGCTGCCCACACTGGCCCCGCTCAGTGGGGCATGTATACGATAGCAGAAATGCACAAGCCGAGAAGTAGGGCACAAGCAATTTCTGGAACTCTTACTACCTCGCTGCATGGTGGCCAGGGTCCCAGCAGAAGAGGACTCTTTCGGTAATACTAAAATGAGGAAGGAACATGTTTTGCTGATATGAATTATATAACAAGGAACTTATAATAAGGTGGGCAAGAGGAGGGAACAGCTGTGTGACTGTGTCACCCTGGCAGCTGCCCTGTAGAGGAAGTGGCCTTGTCAGGAAGGAGGAACCCCTGGACCCCAGTGGCTGATAACACCAGCTAGTTCTTCCTTTGGGCTAGTTCAGACATGCTGAACTAGCAGTCTGGGATGAAATTAACTGGTAAGGCCATCCAGATGTGTCTCTCCTCACATGTAAAATTATATTCTGTGTCAAATGGGACGTTTTGGGCTGTCACTGAGTCTACCTAACTGAAAGTGACTTGAGCCACCGAAGTTTATACATGGCCTAACAAGAAGTTTTGTCCTTAGATTCACTCAGTGGTTCAACCTGTCACACAGGACCTTGTGTATCTCTCTCCACCATCACCTTCCTTGGCATCATCTTCCCTGAAGGTGCAACATGGCTGCTGCAGATCCAAACATCACATTATTGCATGACAATGTCCAAAATTTAGGTGGGAATATCAAGAGCCTCCCTCTTATCTCTTCCTGCTTTTCTTTTTTTATCAAGTAGGACAACCTTTCCTAAAATCCTGCCCCACCAGCAGATCTGCTCTTTCATCTCATTGGTCAGAGCCAGAGCACACAGGCTCCACTCTACAAACCACAGGGGAAGACCTTTACACCAGAACTTGGACCAATCATGTTCAGACTGTCAACAAGGAAGAAACAATGTTTGTTAGGAAGTGATCGATTGTGTCTGCCATAGTATTTTTTTTTTTTTTTAAGAGACAGAGTCTCACTTTATCACCCTCAGTAGAGTGCCATGGTGTCACAGCTTACAGCAACCTCCAGCTCCTGGGCTTA
Organism: Perodicticus potto; assembly: GCA_963574655.1. Taxonomy (NCBI): domain Eukaryota; kingdom Metazoa; phylum Chordata; class Mammalia; order Primates; family Lorisidae; genus Perodicticus; species Perodicticus potto. Next base: position 6,050 of record CAUYRH010015424.1, on the reverse strand, counting down.
TGCAATTCCCCTGCTTCAGCCTCCTGAGTAGCTGGGACTACAGGTGCCCACACAACACCCGGCAATTGTTTTTTTGTTGTTGCAGTTTGGCCGGGGCTGGGTTCGAACCCACCACCCTCAGTATATGGGGCCTGTACCCTACTCACTGAGCCACAGGCACTGCCCATGCCATAGTACTTTTTATTCTTTTCACTGGTTACAAAAGTCATATATGTTCATTATAGAATACTTGAGATATCCAGAAAAGGATGAAGAAGAAAATAAAGCCTCATCCCATTCTACCACTCAAACCCAACCAATGCCTTGTCATCTTTGCACCCCAGCACTTTCATTCTCACTGTGTACCAGCTCTTGAAATTTCCCCACTCCCTCCCAAACCACCATCTAAAACCCAGCTGGATTAATAATCTGTAGTATAGGTAGGCTGGGCATGGTGGCTCACGCCTGTAATCCTAGCAAGACTGGGGAACCTGAGTCAAGAGGACTGCTTGAGGTCAGGAGTTTGAGACCAGCCTGGACAAGGTACTGTGATCTCTTCTCGACTCTCTCTCTCTCTCTCACACACACACACACACACACACACACACACACTTAGCTGGACATGGTGGCGTACTGCTATAGTCCCAGCTACTTGGCAGGCTAAGGTGGGAGAATTGCTTGAGCCCAGGAGTTGGAAATTGCAGGGATATGATAACACCACTGCACTCGACCCTGGGTGACAGACAGACAGACTCTGTCTCAAAAAAACAAACAAACAAAAAAACCCCCCAAATGTCAGTTGTAGACCTTGGTCCCAAACTCCTCCCTCATTCTTTTTCTTTTAACTGTGAAAAATTTACAAATAACAGACTATGTATAGTGGATATATAATATTTTTTAAAGAATAATGATGCAATTTACACTCATGAATTTACTGCTCAGCTTGCAAAATGGAGCATCACTAATACACTAAAGCCTGCATGCCCTCCCCAATTGCATCTCCTCTTTTCCCTTCCTGAAATCGCTATTGCTTATTGTTCTAGCCAGTTGCTACAAAATGTCATGTATTATTTCAGAAATTAGCAACCATTTATCTCACACCCATTTCTACAGGTTAACAGCTTAGCAGCTAACCTGGGCTGGGCTTGGGTGGCTCTGCCTAAGCTTGTGAGTTGGCTGGTTTAGGCTGCAGGTTGGGCCCAGGTCTGCTCTACATGTGTCTCTTCCCACCTGGACCAGAGTCTGGCTAGGGTGTGTTCTTCTCATGGCAGCTCACTGAGGTGCAAGAGCCAAGTCAAACAGCACAAGCACATTTAGGACCACTGCTCAATGTCATGTCTAGTAACATTCCACTGGCTAAAGTAAGTCACATGGTCAAGCCCAACATCAACAGGCCAAGGAAGTACACTCCCTTCACAGTGGAGGGAGGTGCAGTGAACATTTACTAAACCATAATCTAGGCTATTGCAAAAGATTCTTTTCTTTCTTCCTAGTTTTCCTAAATATGGATATAGCCCTAAATAATATATCATTTGTTTTCTTCTGTCTTGAACTTTAGGTAAATGGATTTAGAGTGGATGTGTTTTCTCTGAGTTACTTTTCTCTTCCCACCTCCTCACTTGCTCTTTCTCTGTTTTGTCAGTCAGGGTTCTTGAATGTGAGCACGACACCAATCCTGGCTCACTTAAACAGAAGAGGAATTCATTGGAAGGATGTTAGGTGGATCCACAGAACTGATGGGAAGTTTAGAGAACCAGGCTCAGGAAGTAGACATGATACAGCTCATGGGGCTGCCTGGGGCTGGAATGCAAGGGGGATTAACCCTATAAAAGTGTACCGGGAAATAACTTGGGCTGACAGAAATATTTTATATCTTGATTGTGGTACTAGTTATACAGGTTATATACATTTGTTAAAACTCATTAAACTAAGCATTTTAAGTAGGTATAGTTTATTGTATATAAATTGTGTATCAAGTTATTAAAAAAGACTTTAATTTTTTTTTTTGTAGAGACAAGAGTCTCACTTTCTCGCCCCTTGGTAGAGTGCCGTGGCATCACACAGCTCACAGCAACCTCCAACTCCTGGGCTTAAGTGATTCTCTTGCCTCAGCCTCCTGAGTAGCTGGGACTAGAGGCGACCGCTACAATGCCCGACTATTTTTCTGTTTTGCAGTTCGGCCTGGACTGGGTTTGAACCTGCCACCTTCGGTATATGGGGCCGGCGCCCTACTGGATGAGCCACAGGCGCCACCCAAGACTTTAATTTTTCTTTTGTTTGTTTTAAAAGCTTCAGTGGCTAGTGGTTGAGATAGCAACTCTGAGACTCTCCACAAACCAGTTTTATATGATCTGAGGCTGATGTTCCTAGATCCAAACCTGGTCCTGTAGGCCTCTTGATGATTCTGTGAGCTTACCAATAGCCTTTGTTGTTGTTGTTGTTGTTTAATAAAATGTGTTTGTTGAGATGTGTCATGTACTATACAACTTATCCATTTAAAGTGTACAATTCAAGGCTGGGCATGGAGGCTCACGCCTGTAATCCTAGCACTCTGGGAGGCCAAGGCAGGCGGATCGCCTGAGCTCAAGTGGCTAAGGCCCCGAGTCGCCCTCTACAGGTCCTATAGGAGAATCTGTTCTATGATTTTTTCTTAGCTTCTCATGTTATTGGTAATCCTTGGTGTTCCTTAGCTTGTAAACACATTCCAGACTCTGCTTCTCTTGTCACATGGCATTCTCCCCTATGTCTCTGTTTTCACATGGCATTTTCCTCTGGATGTGTGTCCCTCTGTGTCTCTCTCTCTCTCTCTCTTTTTTTTTGAGGCAGAGCCTCAAGCCATTGCCCTCGGTAGAGCGCTGTGGCATCACAGCTCACAGCAACCTCCAACTCCTAGGCTCAAGCAATTCTCCTGCCTCTGCCTCCCAAGTACCTGGGGCTACAGATGCAAATGTCCTTATGATAAAAGGATTTTTTTCCTTCCGGGTAGATGTCTACTAATGGGATTGCAGGATAAAATGGGAGGTCTAATTTGAGTTGAGGATTCTCCATACTTCCTTCCAAAAAGGTTATATTAGTTTGCAGTCCCACCAGCAGTGTAAAAGTGATCCCTTCTCTCCACATTCATGCCAGCATCTACAGCTTTGACACTTTGTGATATGGGCTATTCTTGCTGGGGTTAGAAAGTATCTCAGGGTAGTTTTGTTTGGCATTTCTCTGATGATTAGGGACAATGTGCATTTTTTCATATGTTTGTTAGCCATTCATCTGTCTTCTTTTTTATTTTTTTATTTTTTGAGACAGAGCCTCAAGCTGTCACCCTGGATAGAGTGCCGTGGCATCACAGCTCACAGCAACCTCCAATTCCTGGGCTCAAGCGAGTCTCCTGCCTCCGCCTCCCAAGTAGCTGGGACTACAGGCGTCCGCCACAACACCCAGCCATTTTTTGGTTGCAGCCGTCATTGTTGTTTGGCAGCCCCGGGCTGGATTCGAACCCACCAGCTCAGATGTACGTGGCTGGCGCCTTAGCCACTTGAACCACAGGCGCCGTCAAATGCAGCTTTCATTTTGTTGGCAGGCTTAGAGTCTTATGCTATCTCCTCATTGGCTTTTGCTCCGTTTTCTTTTTTTTTTTTTTTTCTTTTAGTTAGATTCTAAACCTAAAGCCCGTGGTAGAGTGCCATGGTAACACAAAGTTAAAAGAAAACTCCAACTTGTGGGCTCAAGTAATCCTCGTTACTCAGTGTTTTGTATTTTTAGTAGAGATGGGGGGGTCTTACTCTGGCTCAGGCTGGTCTCAAACTCGTGAGCTCAAGCAATTTACACACCTCGGCCTCCCAGAGTGCTAGCATTATAGGCATGAGCCACCATACCCAGCCTCTTGTCCTCTTTTCAAAGAAGCTCTCCAGCAATGTGATTTTTTTTTTATTGTTTGTGGGTTTTTTGCTTTTTTTTGTTTTTAAATTTATTTTACATTTTAACTTTGCAAGCCACAGACTTAGGCTAAATTTTGAATTTCATAAATTCAGTACATTTCTTTCAAAGCTAAACATAACTTGGTAAATTTTGGTAAACTTGAACATTATCTTATAATTTTTTAAATTAAATCATAGCTGCGTACATGTATTGTTTGTGTTTTGAGACAGTCTCACTTTGTCGTCACGGCTAGAGTGCCGCCGTGTCATAACTCACAGCAACCTCAAACTCTTGGGCTCAAGCCATCCTCTTGCCTCAGCCTCCTGAGTAGTTTGGGACTACAGGTGCCCGCCCAGCTAATTTTTTTTTTTTTTTTTTTTTTGTAGAGACCGAGTCTCACTTTATCGCCCTGGGTAGAGTGCCGTGGCGTCACACAGCTCACAGCAACCTCCAACTCCTGGGCTTAGGCGATTCTCTTGCCTCAGCCTCCCGAGTAGCTGGGACCACCGGCGCCCGCCACAATACCTGGCTATTTTTCTGTTCTGCAGTTCATTGAGGCCGGGTTTGAACCCGCCACCTTCAGTATATGGGGCTGGCGCCCTACTTGATGAGCCACAGGCGCTGCCCTCCGCCCAGCTAATTTTTAGAGATGGGGTCTCACTCTGGCTCCGGCTGGTCTCAGAAGATCCACCCTCCTCGGCCTCCCAGAGTGCTAGGATTATAGGCATGTAATGTTTGTTTTTTACTCATATTTGCCAGGGCTAGCCTGTGGGCTTACCCAAACTGTGACTGAGACAAGTGTGCAGTGTGGGAAAATAAAATAATGGGTGGACTAAAGTAAGAGTCAGATTCTGACTTAAAGCCTGTCACCAGATGCAGATGTATGTTGAAGCACATCAACTCACTTGCCACTCACTGGTAGGATTTGAGACGAATCTTTCAAGCAATTGATTTATTACAGTCTCTGTGCAAACGTCTCTGCTAGTGATAATCTGTATTTGCAGCCGCTCTCCAGCACCAGCATCACCACCTCAGCTCATCAGGCATTAGACTCTCACAAGGAGTGTGCAGCCCGATTCCTCACATGCACAGTGCCCAGTAGGGGCCGCTCCTATGAGAATCTAGTGCTGAGGCTGATCTGACAGGAGGCGGAGCTCAGGTGGTGACCTGAGCCATATGGGGTGGCTGGAAATGCAGATGAAGCTTCCCTTACCCACCGCTCATCTCCTGCTGTGCGGCCTGGTTCCTAACAGGCGGTGGACTGGTACCTGTCTCGGCCCCGGGGTTGGAGACCACATGGCTATGCCATCTAGGTTTGTCTAACTACACACCATGATGGTGAAATCGCCCAGGGATGCATTTCTTAGACTATATCCCTTTTGTTAAGCAACACATAACAGTATTCTCATCAAGATATGCAGTGAGATGGGCGGCGCCTGTGGCTCAGTCAGTAGGGCGCCGGCCCCATTTACCGAAGGTGGCGGGTTCAAACCCGGCCTCGGCCAAACTGCAAAATAGCCCGGTGTTGTGGGGGCCGCTGGTAGTCCCAGCTACTCTGGAGGCTGAGTCAAGAGAATCGCCTTAGCCTAGGAGTTGGAGGTTGCTGTGAGCTGTGGCGCGATGTTGCCTTGAGTGGCAAAGAACATTCCCTTATATAGTATGCCAAAATATGTGATTAAATTAAAGATCTTGCGAAAAGAATATCTTGGCGCTAAATAGAATCACCTGGCTGGCATCCTGCCTTTCCTTCCTTCTGGATGCCACACCTTTCTCTGGTTCCTTTTCTCTCCCCCACCATCTTCCCTTCTCACATTCCCTGTTATCTGCTGTCTTCTTTCTTTCTCATCCCTACCCCCTACTTTCTTCCCTTTCTGTAATATAAAATAAATTTATATTCTTATATTCTAATCTTGGCCTAGAGAAAGCCTTTTCTCATTCTAGGCCCACCTACTGAACAACTGAGCATTTTCCAAATCTATCATTTGGTGGCCCACACGGGGACTTCAGAAAATTACTTCTTTTTTTTTTGAGACAGAGCCTTAAGCTGTCACCCTGGATAGAGTGCCATGGCATCACAGCTCACAGCAACCTCCAATTCCTGGGCTCAAGCGAGTCTCTTGCCTCCACCTCCCAAGTAGCTGGGACTACAGGCGCCCGCC
>CAUYRH010015422.1:0-43842 GCA_963574655.1 Perodicticus potto | reverse complement strand
AGAAGAGAAGCTTGGTATATCTTACATCTGTTTCCTATTCTCATGTGAACCTCCTCTTCTTATATGAACTGTTCATTTCTTTGACCATTTGTCATCAAGATATAATTTCCCTTATTAATTTATACCATTTCCTTAATAGTTTTGGAAATGCAACTGTGCAACTATTGAAAAAATTTAAGACATCATCAACAAGCATTGAAGAACTACTATGTATAAGGCATTGTGCTGGGAACTATGCAGGGGTTGGAGAGCTACAGCACTGTAGAGAATTCAGACTCTAATGGGGTTGAACAATATAAATAAAAAAACAATTAACAAAAGGATATACAATCATGGTTCCCAACTACACAGACTATATTCTTAAGAATGCTGAGGCAGGACACTGTGGATCAGAGCTTAAACCCATAAGATGAAAATGAGCTTGGGGAAATAATGTTAGGAGTAAACTTCTGAAATTCATTAGAATTATATTTCTTATACAAAAATAAATATGAATTTTGGAGGGCTGGGCATAGTGGCTCGTGCCTGTAATCCTAGCACTCTGGGAGGCCAAGGCAAATGGATTGTTTGAGCTCAGGAGTTCGAGACCAGCCTGAGCAAAGCAATACCTTATCTCTAAGAAATAGCTGGGCATTGTGGTGGGCTTCTATAGTCCCAGCTACTTGGGAGGCTGAGACCAGAGGATCACTTGAGCTCAAGAGTTTGAGTTTGCTGTGAGCTATGACACCATGACACCACAGCGTTTACCAAGGGTGACAAAATGAGACTCTGTCTCAAAAAAAAAAAGGGAATTTTATACATCTTAAATTAGTAATCATGACTGCTTCCTGGATAGTTGACCCTTCACCATTTGATACTCAACTACTTTTCAGGACCTTCTTTTCTATAGTTTTATTAAGATGTTTATAAATGATTTCATAGAATTGTTAAAAGAGAGAAGAATTCTTTCTGGGCTTGGGTCCAGCTCCAGGAGTAGACTTGGTCAGAAACAGGCTAGAAGTGTGGGGGACTTAAAGAAGAGCAAAAGTGAGTGGGTAGACAGATGCATCAGTTCCCAACTCGCGTGTGGAACAATTCAGAGGAGGGTAATACGCAGTGTTCCAGAGGTCTGCAGAGGGATTGAGCACCACATGGCCACAATAACAATGTGTTTGTTGACATTATGCTCTGATTTCTTCAGATCACATCTAAACTGTTTATGTTAAAATCTTCATTTTACGATCTGCATGTAGGGGAACCCAGCCTAAGATAAAGTTTGACTCCTACCTCTTGGGCCCTGCTTCCTAAATATCTGGATCCACGAGACATGTTAGAGGCTTGAGGTGGACAAGCCTTAGAGAATTGATCTCTCCCCATCGCTAGAGTTCCGCCTTGGTAACTTCATGACAGCCACATGTTTCTCTCCACTGATGCCACAGGAAGTACTTCCACAGCCCAGCATTATTATTGCATGTCTTTCTTAATCCTGCTCACATCTTCATTTTAAAAATCTCTACTTTGGGCCGGGCGTGGTGGCGCATGTCTGTAATCCCAGCGCTGTGGGAGGCTGAGGCAGGTGGATTTCCAGTGCTCACAGTTCGAGACCAGCAAGAGTGAGCCAGAGAAAAGACCCCGTTTCTACCACCAGGAAAAACCCCAACACCGACCAGCCCGCGCATCGTTACGAGGAAGGACAATGGAAAAAAAACAAAAAAAACAAAAAAAAACAAGGAAACTGAAAATAAAAGCCAGCTGAAAATTAAAAAAAAAAAAAAAAAAAAAAAATCTCTACTTTGTTTCTGTTTTAGTTGCTTTTTTTTTTTTTTTTTTTTTGAGATAGAGTGTTTCTCTGTTACCCAGGCTTAAGTGCAGTGGTGTCCTCATAAATCATTGCAACCTCAAACTCCTGCCTCAACCTTCCTAGTAGCTGGAACTACAAGTTCACACCACCAGGCCTGGCTAATTTTTCTATTTTTTTGTAGAGATGAGATCTTGCTTTTACTCAGGCTGATCTCAAACTCCTGTCCTCAAGCAATCCTCTTGCCTCAGCCTCTCAAAGTACTTGGATTACAATCATGAGCCACCACACCCAGCACTTTTTCTATTCTCAACCTCCACTTTTTTTCTTCCCCACCTATCTATCCATGGAAGGAGTGACCTGCAATTTACACATACTAGAACTGAAATTCTAGAGTTGCTGATAAAATGTAAATCTCTATGTATTGAATAGGAATTAAGCCCACGAAAATGTCAAAGTTAGGGAGTTTAAAACAGTGTGCTGTAAAGGAAGTTGAAATATCATCAGGGTAATCAGGGAAGACCTAACAGAGAAGAAGGTTGGGACCTATGAACTAGTCTGGTTCCCCACTTTACAGATGAAGACACTGAGAGCCATGAGGTTAAGCTACTGGTCCAGGGTCCCACAGCTTACAAGTGATGGCCTGCGCCCCTCACTCCTCCTCTCCCTCTGCCCCTCCCAGGCTGCCCACTTATCTTTTGTTTAGGGAAAACCTTGCCTCTGCCTTTGTCTTTGAAATTTGCCATGATGACTAGGCGTGAAAGAGGAAGGATGAGAACAAATGGCACATTCTCCTAAGCGCTTTCCTAGGGCACAGTATCAGTTGTCCTAAGAAGATTTTGAATATGAGTTGAAAATATTGTTTGTTCTGTTTTAAATCTTGGAAAAAATTCTAGTTGCATGGAATTTTTTTCTCCCGAATTAATCATGAGTAGCATATTCTTTAGCCTTGTTTTTTGGCAAAGCAGAAAACAAAATAGCCATTGTAGGTCCCCTTTGTTTAGCCCCGGACCAGTGATGTTGGTCACCCCTCCCACTGAGCAGCCTGAAGACATTGGTCTCTGGGGAGAGCACTGAGGACCCAGGGCGACAGGAAGCTGCTGAGTAAGCCCTTCCCGACCCAAACTTGATCCCAAAGAGACAATTCCTCTGACTGTTTGTTCTTGAGCTTTGGAGTATTATATATTCTCAACAAGTTCTTACAATTTCTGCTTTTAAAATAAAAATTAAAAGACCAGCACATTCCTTTATGTTTGTCCAAATGAAGTAGAGGCAAGAATCGGAGGAAACGCTAGTAAAAGCTTTTAATATGTCACTGGAATTATTTCCTACGGAAGTCCTAAAATATGAATTCAAATAATATATTCACTTTTGTCTCAGATTTCAAAATCGTACTTTTGGTGCTTTCTGTAGACCATGGGATCAATATTCTAAGAATGAGTCTGTCTTTCTCAACCTCCAGTAATAGTGACTCAGGCATAATGGGGCATCCATTAAAATACAACTTGCTCTTCCCACATCATCCTTTGTTTAAAATAAGGCATCATTAGCCCACTTAGTGTTCACTATAGAACAATGCTTATTCACCATGAAATCATTTAATTAGAAAGCTAATTTCTTGTAATACTAAATTTCAGGCAATTCAACGTCAGCTGAACAATACACTGACAGTAATATTATGCACGTTGTACCACTCTCATTTTCTTCATTGATTCATGTTTGACTTGAATATAATCAGGCATGTCTCACCCCAGAAAAACCCTTTTTGTGCAAACTTTTAGCACACAGCGTGTGTACTGCTGTGAGGTGTGCATGTACAATATCCACATGTGGCATCCTAGCTGGCCACAGAGCCTGCTTATACCTAGTATGTGTGGCCCCCCAACCAAAAAATGGGCATAACCTCTATTCCATTCTCCCTTTCTTAAGATTACCTCACCACCAGGGTTCCTGCTTCTCATGCAAGGGAATTATGGTAGAAAAAAAAATAGAGCCACTAGAAAATCAGAGGTTTAAAAGAGAAGAAAAGGGAGAAATTACAGGAGGAGGAATAGTTCTGGGGAGCTGTTTCCAGGAGCAAGCATCCAGTTAGGGATGGGCCTTCTTTTTGGTAAGCATCCCCTTGAAATCAAATAAATAACAAATATGAAGAAAAAAAAAAGAAGGAGGAAAAAAACCGCTGGGAAAGTAATGTGATCATCAGTCATCCTCACCTTAATATGGTTTGGTTCAACCAGACTGCTTTCCTTCTTACAAACCAGTTGCACAAATAAAATGGAATTTTGTTTGCTGGAAAAGAAAAGTAGATAATTATAGAGCATGGTAAACTTCTGGAAGTGCGTGTGTGTACACAATGAGGGCACAGGATACCTTAGGAGAGATGCAGAAAGAAGGCAAAAAAATAAATGCCCAGAGCAAACATTACTACTTTTTTTTTACAGTTTCTAGCTGGGCTGGGTTTGAACCTGCCACCTCTGGCATATGGGGCTGGCGCCCTACTCCTTTGAGCCATAGGCGTGACCCCAAACATCACTACTTTTAACATGTAGCCTAAGAAAGAAAGGATTAACACATTCTCTCTTCTCCTCATCTCCTTCCATTTTCATTTGGATCCCATAGCCCATGCTCCCAGGAACAAGAATTTAAACTGACATCATTAATATGAGAATTTGGCAACATTACTCATTAAATTGGCCTTTCAAGGAATATGCTAGAAACTTAACTGTCATAGTAATAATCACAATAATATTACTAATAAGTAACAACTAATAATTGTAATTATTTTTATTATTATTTTCTTCCTATTAAAGGTTTACTGGGAAATTGTATATCAAGTTCCAAACTGTTGTTCACTATAACTGCCAGGCTAGACAATTAAAGAATTCAAGAGTAGCAGGCAGTAGGAATGGCTTCTGGGAAAAGGTGTACAGGTTGGGCCCTGCAGTTCAGGGCCAGGCCAAGAGGGTAAGTGGAATCTGAAATCTGGGCTGTGCTCCACTTAAACAAGCTGAACATCTTGGCTCATGGCTGCATCAAGATAGGACATCTGTTCTCACTTGTACACAGGCTATGAGATGGCCAGGGCCCGGAGCCTATGACAGGCCTACTGCTGATCCCTAAAGCAGATGAGCAGAGTCAGGGACAGCATGCAGAAGGAGACACTAAGCGGCTCGGCACCTGTGGCTCAAGCAGCTAAGGTGCCAGCCACATACACCTGAGCTGGCCGGTTCAAATCCAGTCTGGGCCTGCCAAACAACAATGATGGCTGCAACAAAAATAGCCAGGCATTGTGGCCAGTGCCTGTAGTCTTGGCTACTTGGGAGGTGGAGGTAGGAGAATTGCTTGAGCCCAGGAGTTGGAGGTTGCTGTGAGCTGTGATGCCATGGCACTCTACCCAGGGCGACAGCTTGAGGCTCTGTCTCAAAAAAAAAAAAAGGAGATACTAAGCCTTTTTGGAGGTGTCCCAAAACTATAACTGGGAGTATTAAAGCCAAGTTGGGGGCAAGCATTCTGAAGAGTATTAGAATTTTAGCCAAGAGGTCCTCTTTTGGAGCTCTCAGGCAGCTTCCATTGCACACCTCCACCTCTGGTGTCCTCCAGGCACTCCTTAGCTCAGCTTGTGTTGTTAATACTTCGTCTAAGATCTTTAGAAATTTAGTTTGGTCAGCTCGGCACCTGTGGCTCAACGGGCTAGGGCGCCAGCCACGTACACCTGAGCTGGCAGGTTCAAATCCAGCCAGGGCCCGCCAAACAACAATGACGGCTGCAACCAAAAAAATGGCCGGGCGTTGAGGTGGGCACCTATAGTCCCAGCTACTTGGAAGGTGGAGGCAGGAGACTCACTTGAGCCCAGGAATTGGAGGTTGCTGTGAGCTGTGATGCCACGGCCCTCTACCCGCGGTGACAGCTTGAGGATCTGTCTCAAAAAAACAAACACACACACAAAAAAAAGAAAGAAATTTAGTTTGGTTATATGCTAGGTCCTACCTGTGTTGAAGGAACCCTTAGTATTTCCTCTTTATTTCTGTATATCTCTTCAATTCTCTTTAGTTACTAAGGTAAAAGTTAGTTCTTTAATAAGTCATAAGTTTGACCCGATTCTTGATTTAACTCGACAACATCTTAAAGCAAAGCTTGTCAGACAGTTAGTTAAAGCGTGGCTCATCAGTCTGGAGCCTGTGAAGGATGTCACAGCTGCTGAATCTGGACAAGCAGGCTTTGTCTGTGTTGACTCCCAGCAGTGTCTCATGCTCTTCCTTGCTCTCTATTTTGTACTTCATCTTTATCTAATCTTTAACAAAGCATAGTCTATGGCAGGCAGTCTGTGGTAAGCATAGTGACTCAGCCTATCCTTCTGGAAAGTGACAGCAATGAGTAGTGTCTAAATATTTATTCAAATATAATCTATTCTATAGTCCTTCAAATCCAAAGATTTTTCCCATTTGGAATATCTGTGGCCCTATAATTCCTTATAGGTTTTGCAAAATGAGGCCATGTAAATAAACTCAGGTGTCACAATTATTGCCAAGCTGGTGTAAACCATACAACTTGTCTGCCAACTGATAGCATAGAAAAGGAAGGGCTTTAGCAGGATTGCCACATATGATTGTTATATTGGTGATGGTCCCTTGTGTTACGGATGGCTGCATATGAAAGTATAGGAGTCAGAATGGATTAGGCTGTCTAGAATAATAAACAGCTCCATTCTCAGTTGCCCAATGCAACAAAAGTTCACTGCTCATGCTAAATGTTCAACATAGGTAGGTAAGAGGGGGGTCTAGGCTAAGCTATTCCAGCTCAACATGTGCTTCTATAATTACCTCAGTAGGGAAAATAAAATATAGTGAATCATAAACTGGCTCTTAACGCCTCTGCTTACAAGTGATGCATGTGACTTCTCTTTCCATTTCATTGACTAAAGCAAGTCATATCCCTACATCTAATTACAAAGGAGGTAGAAAAATGCAATCATACAACATAGAAGGAGGAGGACAGTATAGGACTTTGGAACAACCTGGATGATGCCATTGAGGAATCCAGCTGGAAAGACTCTGGTGCCACCTTTGTGTTCTAGTAGCGCTCAAGTGAGATCAGGAAAAACAACTTCCACATTTATATGTCTGATAACCAACCTCACAACTCAGGTATCTTATTTCCAGAGGTAGGTCGGTGGACAATTATCTAGAGAGAAAAGAAGTAAGTACTGATCCTTCCAAGCAGGTTCACTATATTTTCATTTCTAAAGTAAGATATTTCCTAAAACACAGAAGCCATTATTGGGAAATAGCATAAAGAGCATCAGATTGATTCTCAGAAGCTTAAGAAATAAAATATGCCTCTAGGTAGTGGACACTACCTAATTGTCTGAAGAGCCTATTCTTTCTGAGTACTATTCTTCTCGTCATTTGAGACACATTTGAGTCACATATTAAAAGTGGGACGGTCATGGTGGCTCATGCCACCGTGTAATCCTAGCACTCTGGAGCTGAGGAGAGTGGATTGCTTGAGCTCATGCATTCGAGACCAGCCTGAGCAAAAGCAAGAACCTGTCTCTACTAAAAATAGAAAATCTGAGGCAAGAGGATCACTTGAGCCTGTTGTCTCAGCTACTTGGAAGGCTGAGGCAAGAGAATTGTCTAAGCCCAAGAGCTGGAGGTTGCTGTAAGCTGTAACGCCATGGCACTCTACCAAGGGCAACAAAGTGATCCTAAAAAAAAGAGGATCACTTGAGTCCAAGTTGGAGGTTGCTGTGAGCTATGACACCATGGCACTCTACCCAGGTGACAGCTTGAGACTCTGTCTCAAAAAAATAAAAATAAAATAAAAATAAAATAAAATAAAATGATGGGAACCTAGAAGCCATGATCATCTCTGCAAGACAGAGAACATTGGAACAGGGTGCACCTCTGACCAAAGTTTGCCAAATTCCTCTTCCCTGGGAATTTGGAGTTTGAACTAATAGAAATACCATTGGGAAACACGGAGTTTAAACTAACTCATCTGAATTTTCTGCTGATTAGAGATTTAACTGGTATTAAATCTCATCCACATACACTAGTTTCCCTGGCAGTTAGATTGGGCCCATGTGACTAAGTTCTGGCCAATGGGAAATAGAAGTGATATAAGTTACTTTTAGGCTTGGCTGTTGAATATACAGTATTCCTCTTTTCTTTCCACTTTTCTGTTTCTCTACCACAGTGACCTTGAAGGCCACATGTCCCAAATGGCATAATTATAAGAGGAAGATGGCCTGCCCAGCCCATAGAAAATTGTAATGTGAGTTAGGAAAAAACCAAATCTTCATGGCTTATGATTTGTTTCTTACTTAAGCATAGCCAGACTATCCTGACTAACATAGAACAAACACAGGGGTGGCTGTTTTTTCCCAAGAAGCAGAGGCAAGCTGATTTGCAACGAGAGATGAGGAGATATATCCGGACAGAGAAGAGCAGAGCTGAGAAAAAGAGCCCTGGGGCTCTTCTAATTCCTGGTTCCAACCCTTTCTTGAGGGCAAATCACATTTCTGTCCTTGGCTTCTATGACTCCCTTCTATCCTTATGATAGCAAATTTTCTGTTTTTATTAAGCTTTTACCAAAGAGTTTCTAAACTTTGCAACCAAAAAAAAGTTAATAGCTAATTTCCTCTTATCTCAGTACTTTGGCTTATTTCTTACTTATTATACCATGAAGATAACTAACAAGTTAGTAGGTATATGTGCTGGCTTAAATTTCCAATTCCTTCATGCCTTTTGTTCTGTTCAAGAATTCCATAACTATAGCTAAATCTCGTCCAGGTGCAATTCCATAGTATAGTCATCCCTGAAGACATAATCCCAGAATTTCAGATTTTGTCTGAAATTTAAGTAAAGATGGATAATCTTTTCAGTTTATTGGTTACAAATGACCAGCAGACAAGTTACTCAACTTCTGCAATTATGGTAAAATTCTAGATCTACCAAGAAAGGGTCTCTTGTTCAGAGCAACAGATAACCAATTCAGAACCTATGCCAACTTCCTTTCTATAGGTGGGCTAAATAGTAGATATCTTTTTATAGAAGGAAAGCCATCATCTTAGGGGAAAAATCCTCTCTCCACTGGGAACAAGCTGAATGCAAACTGCAGACAAAAGAGCTTTTGATGACAGATACTGCTAATGCCTGGTGCCTTCAAAGGCATTCCAGGAAAGGTGAAGGAATAATTATGATGAACAATAACTCATATTTCTTCCAGGATATTATTCATTGAGCCAATGGATCACTTGAGAAATATGTCAGTGAGTCAGCTTATATCCAGTCTGGCAAAAAGATCCTGGGCCCAAGCTCTTTGCATTGAACTGAGTAAACCCCAAATGAATACATTCTGGGGGAAAAGTAAAGGCAGGAGGGCCTCAATGGTAGAAACTTGACTCCTTTAGTTTTTCCATCCATCACCCCACCTCATATATCTGAGCAGAATAAAATCATCAAGGCCAATGAAGAAGATCTTGAGCATACCTTTCAAAAAGATAAAGGACTCAGATGAAGGAAAAATGTAGAAAGGCCAACAGGAAATGAAGAGAATGAATTTATCAGTTTATATGGCAACTTAAATAAGAGGATATAGCAAAAGCCAGTTAAGGGCAGTGCCTGTGGCTCAAGGAGTAGGGCGCCGGCCCCATATACTGGAGGTGGTGGGTTCAAACCTGGCCCCAGCCAAAAACTGCAAAAAAAGAAAAAAAAAATGCCGGTAAAAGAACAATGATTTGCCAGGAGTGGTGGTTCATGCCTGTAATCCCAGCATTGTGGGAGGGTGAGACAGAAGAATTGCTTGAGCTCAAGAGTAAAACCCTGACTCATTAAAAAAATGAAAAACCCAGCCAGGTGCCACAGTGAGCACCTGTAATTCCAGCGACTTCTGGAGGCTGAGGCAGCAGGATGCCCACAGCCCTGAGTAGGAGGTTGCAGTGAGCTATGATGCCATTGCATTCTGCTTAGGGCATGGGTCTCTGTCTCAACAACAACAACAACAAAAATAAATAAATAAATAAAAAGAAAAAATAAAATAAATAATAATGGTTATAAATAAAATGGAAGGTTAAACTGGATGGTAAGGACTTTTATTCAAACTTCCATGATGAAAGGACTATGTGGTTCAAGAGCCATATTGGCCATTCTCACTTTATCCTATGATAATGGCATTGGCACTCATTATTTTACTTTTAATGCATTCAGAAGAGTTTATTAAAATACAAGTGCAGATTAAAGAAGAATAAAAACCTGGTACCCACACACTCACTACCTAGCCTGGTCTTGAGAATAAAACAATACACGCCCCAGGCATCTGCGCTGGTTGCATCCTCCTCTGCTCACTTCCCCTCAATGGCTACCCAGAAGTTAACACTAATTTGCATTTTTGTATTAATCACTCCCTCTTTTCTTGATGGTTTTACCACCTGTGTTATATATATCTGAACCATACATGATTTATTTTTGAAAATGTAATAGCAATATAAAGAAACATCTAAATTATACTATTAAATTGAAACCTCCAGAATGAACACAACAGAATCTCTTGGCATCAGCTTCTTTGAGAGTTTTCCAAGAGCCCTTTTAGGGAAAGTCAGTGGGCAAGGTCATAAGCTAATCCTAGGACACAGGGCTCTGCACAGTCAGGGTGCCAGGCAATGTTGCTAGGTGAGTCTGATACTGAACTCCAGCAGGAATACAGTCAGGGTGTGCGAGATGCTCTCTATTTCCTAACCTACCTCCAGCTCTTAGATGAAGGTTTAAACAGAAACTTTAGTGAGATGAAGTGAGCATCTTCAACTGACGCAAGAAGCAGAGCGTGTTATAAGGAGCATGAAATTTTTCAGCAAATGGTCATGACACAGATAAGAATCTGGGCAAACTCACTCAAGCATTCTGTCCTAAGGTTGACAGGAAATAAAATAGCAGCGGTAACTTGGCTATGACAGGCACCAGTGTGTCTGTCTCTGAAGTCTCATGCTCCTCTCTGGGATAGTTGCCCTTTATACTTGTTGACAGCTGTCTTAGAATCTCTCTTCCCTGTCCTCATGGGGATTCCCTTCGCCTTTCTCCTGTGTTATGTGTTTCTTGCATTTAAGATGAGATTGCATAAGGTGCAGGGCCCTGCACAAAATGAAAACACAGACTCCCTTAAAAAAATTATAAGAGGCTGGGCATGGTGACTCATGCCTGTAATCCTAGCTCTTTAGGAGGCCAAAGTGGGTAGATTACTTAAGCTCAGGAGTTGGAGACCAGCCTGAACAAAAATGAGACCACATCTCTACTAAAAATGGAAAAACTAGCTGGGTGTTGTGGTGGGTGCCTATAGTCCGAGCTTCTCAGAAGGCTGAGGCAAGAGGATCACTTAAGCCCAGGAGTTTGAGGTTGTTGTGAGCTATGATGCCATGGAATTCTAGTCCAGGAGACACTCTGTCTTTTTTTTTTTGTAGAGACAGAGTCTCACTTTATTGGAAGAGTGCCATGGTGTCACACAGCTCACAGCAACCTCCAACTCCTGGGCTTAGGCGATTCTCTTGCCTCAGCCTCCCAAGTAGCTGGGACCACAGGCACCCACCACAACACCTGGCTATTTTTTTGTTGGCATTGTTGCAGTTTGGCAGGAAAAGGCTGGGTTTGAACCCACCACCCTTGGTATATGGGGCTGGCGCCTTACCCACTGAGCCACAGGCACCGCCTCCCAAAAAAGAATTTCAAGATGATAATAGCAGAACATTAAACTGAGAATGGGGGCATTCATTTTCTGTGCAGGATCCAATGTCACTATAAGGGTTGATGTCCACAAAGCCAGCTCTGCCTATATCTCATTTCTTCCTCTTTTTCCTAATTTACTCTCTTGTTTTAGTACAGCACATTCACTAATAGTTTTTTAAGAAAGGGTATATAAGAAATTAATTTTTTGAGACTTGAATGTCTAAAAATGCCTTTGTTCTATCCCCATACTTGAATGTAAATCACTTTATGTATAACAGTGCATTATGAATGTTGCTTCCTGGGATTATACAATACAGTAGGCCTGTTGGATTCATGGTTTGGCTGGATATAAAGTTCTAACTCGGAAATACTTTTCCTTTCAGATTCTTTTTTTTTGTTTGTTTTTTAGAGATGAGATCTCACTGTTGCCCAGAGTGCAGTGGCACAATCACAACTCACTACAATGTCCCACTCCTGGGCTTGGTTGACCATCTCACCTCAACCTGAGTCTCAGGGATTATGGGGATGAGAGACCATGCCTGGATCTTCATTATTTTAAAGGTATTGCTCCCTTGTCTTGTTTGTAGTATATTGTGGAGAGTCTGAGGTTATTTGGATCCTTAATTTTCTGTATGTGAACTATTTATGCCTTTCTGAAAACTTATATAATTTTCTCTTTGTCCCGAGTTCTGAAATTTTGCCTTTGTGAGGATCTATTTTTATCCACTGTGCTTAGAACTCTATAGGCCCTTTTGATCTGGCAATTCGTGTAAATCAGTTCTGAGAAATTTTCTTGAATTATTTCATTAATAATTTTCTCTGCTCCATTTACATTATTCTGGAGCTCTTACAATTTAGATGATGAATCTTCTAGAGCAGACCTTTCATTTCCTTACTCTTAACTCCTCTGTCTACTCTTTGTTCTACTTTCTGAGAAAATCCTTAATCTTATGTTCTAGCTGTTCTTTTTAAGTCGTTTTTATTTCATGATCATGTTTTCAATTTCTTTTTCTTTTTCTTTTCTTTCTTTCTTTTTTTTTGAGACAGAGCCTCAAGCTGTCACCCTGGGTAGAGTACTGTGGCATCACAGCTCACAGCAACCTCCAATTCCTAGGCTCAAGCGAGTCTCCTGCCTCCGCCTCCCAAGTAGCTGGGACTACAGGCACCCACCACAACGCCCGGCCATTTTTTGGTGGCAGCCGTCATTGTTGTTTGGCGGGCCCGAGCTGGATTCGAACCCGCCAGCTCAGGTGTACGTGGCTGGCGCCTTAGCCCGCCGAGCCATGTTTTCAATTTCTAAGAGCTCTGTTTTATTCTCTAAGTGATCCTTTGTTATAGCATCTTATTCTTGCTTCACATACGCAGTATTG
Organism: Perodicticus potto; assembly: GCA_963574655.1. Taxonomy (NCBI): domain Eukaryota; kingdom Metazoa; phylum Chordata; class Mammalia; order Primates; family Lorisidae; genus Perodicticus; species Perodicticus potto. Next base: position 30,979 of record CAUYRH010015422.1, on the reverse strand, counting down.
TCTATTATCTGAATGAAGACAGGAAATCTTGTTCATTTGTTTATTTTCTCCTACCAGCATAGTCTGTATTACTTCATGTTACCTTTTGCTTGTATTTTTTTAGGTCTCTGCCCTTTTCATTGGGAGCTTTTGTTCTGATATCTGCTAGTCCTTGGTTTTCTGCTTTTGATTAGTAAATGGGAACTAAAAGGATTGATTAAAAGTGCTAGACAAGTGGATGAGGCTTGCAGACTTTTAGTTTAAGAGTAATCCAAGTGCACTGTTTTCTTGGGGGATCCTCTAAGTCATTATCTTTACTTTTTGTTGTTGTTGTGCTAGTCAGATTTCCTAGAATTTTCTGATCTCCTGCCTGATAGATGAGGGCCTAATTGAGTAACAAGTGAGAGAAAAAAACTGAGAAGTCATGTCCCTGCCCAATAGGAAGCCCTGCTCTCAATTGTACCTTTAAACAGAAAAACTCCAGGCTTTTTTAGAGATAGGGGAAGAAGAATCAGCTGGTATCAGGAAGAGAGAATAGGCAGCTAGAAATCCAATTGCTTCTCAAACAGCTTTTCTTCCTTATTTAATGCTGACCTTTACCCTAGTCCCAGGTGTACCTGATATTGCCAATTCCTGAGCTTTCTGAATCATAGACTATTCCAGCCAATTTGGGATTTAGCTTTTTTGGCTTATCCATCTGCTTTCCAGCATCCAAAATTTTATTGCTTTCATTATGTCTCCTATTATTCCTATACGTGTGTGTTTATATATTTTTAAAAATATTCCTTAAATATGTTTCTAAGGTGCTTCATGAGGAAATGAAATTAGATACAAAAGTCCCCCCTTATCTATGGGGACATATTCCGAGACCCCCACAGATGCCGGAAGCCATGGACTGTACCAAACTCCATACATACTATGTTTTTTTCCTATACATACCCATGATAAAGTTTAATGTATATATTAGGCACAGTAAGAGATTAACAATAGCTAAAATAAAATAGAACAATTACAAACAATATACTGTTATATAAGTTATGTGACTGTGGTGCCTTGCTCCCTCCTAAAATATCTTCTTGTACTGTACTCACCCTTCTTGTGATGATGTGAGATGATAAAATGCCTACAAAATGAGATAAAGTGAGGTGAATGATGTAGATATTACGATATAGTATTAAGCTACTATTTATCTTTTAACAATAGCCAAAAGGAATATTGGGTGATTCTGGATCTTTGAGCCATGACAATGTTGATGGTTGATGTCAGGAGCAGATGATGTCTATGACTAACAGGAAGATAGCACATACAATATGGATATGCTAGGCAAATGGATGGTTTATATCCCAAGCTGGATGGAGTGGAATGGCACAAAATTTCATCACAGTACTCAAAATGGCATGCAATTTAAAACTTAAATAAATGATTGTTTATTTCTAGAAATGTTTCATATAATATTTTCAGACTGTAGTTAACCAGGGTAACTGAAACCACAGAAAGTAAAATTGTGGAGAAGGGGGAACTAATCATCTTAATTAAGAACCCCACTGGCTTTCTTTAAACAGCCTTTTTTGGACTCCCTGTCTTCTAGACTTACTCAAATGTTCTGATGATGAACTCAGTGCACTGGCACGGCAGCGATTACTACCTTCAAATCTGGGCATGGCTTCTGCTATATGCTTGGTGTGGGAAACGTCCACAAATTGCCTGCTCAGCACTTCCTCCTCTTCTCCAGCAGCCCCGGAGCATGGCCCACTTCATGTCTGACATGTTCTTATGTGATCTTACATCCTGGCCAGAGTTGATTAGCTTAGGGACAGAAATTACTCAAGTTGGACCAATGGCTTTCCTCTCTGAGGTTCTTGGATATTGGTCAGAGACACCACTAGGGCAGTCCCTCTGTCATAGCAAACTCTTTTTTTTTTCTTTTTCAGACAGAGCCTCAAGCTGTCCCCCTGGGTAAAGTGCTGTGACATCACAGCTCACAGCAACCTCCAACTCCTGGGCTTAAGCAATTCTCTTGCCTCAACCTCCCAAGGCACCCGCCACAACGCCCGGCTATTTTTTGGTTGTAGTTGTCATTGTTGTTTGGCAGGCCTGGGCTGGTTTCGAACCTGCCAGCTCTGGTGTACGTGACTGGTGCCTTAGCTGCTTGAGCTATAGGCGCCGAGCCTCATAGCAAACTCTTAAGATGTAAATTCCTCCCCTTCTGTTGCTCAAAATTGTGTTACTGGGTTGAGTTTGCCCGTATCATGCTCAACATGTTTTATATCTTAGAGGATTCCTGAGGAACCCTTTTATCCCATATGAGAATATATACTCAACCTAACTAGTTTATCAGACAAATTCCAACTTTTGAGGTTTAGGTTAAAGCTAGAACATCCCCTCTTGCTATATTCACCTTCTCATATCCACATACTCCTTCAAAAAACACTTACCAAAAACAACTTTTGTTTGACCTTAGCTCTTTCCAGAGATCTGGTATATTTCAAGGCTAAGTAGCAAGATAATTTTGGGTAGGCATAATGGCTCATGACTATAATGCTAGCACTCTGGGAGGCCAAGGCAGGAGTATCACTTGAGACAAGCCTGAGCAAGAGCTACCCCCATCTTTACTAAAAATAGAAAAATTAGCCAGACATGCTAGCCAGCGCCTATAGTCCCAGCTACTCAAGAGGCTGAGGCAGAAAGATCGCTTAAACCCAGGAGTTTGAGGTTGCTATGAACTAGGCTGACCCCATAGCACTGTATGTAGCTTGGGCAGCAGAGTGAGATGCTGTCTCAAAGAAAAAAAAAAATGTTACTTCTGCTGATAATGCAACTCACGCATAAACACAAGGTAATAAATTGAGGTTAATCTGGGTACTGTGAGAAGTCAGACTGCTTTGCTTTCTACCACTACAGCCCAAAGCCCTTCCTCAAGTCCTTTACTTCCAGCATGAAACAATATCCACTCAAGTGGGGGAACTGCAGGAGGTGAGACAAGAGAAGGCAAATGGGAGTACAGAGCTCTCATCTTCTATATCCTGATGGCTTAGGAAATAGCACCCACCCTTTTAAAAGGAAGGGGATTAAAATTGGTTTAGTATTAAAATGCAAATTTTACCAATCATTAAAATTTGTCAGCTTGTGGCTCAGTGAGTAGGGCGCCGGCCCCATATACCAAGGGTAGCAGGTTCAAACCCGGCCCCGACCAAACTGCATCAAAAAATAGCCGGGCATTGTGGCAGGCACCTGTAGTCCCAGCTACTCAGGAGGCTGAGGCAAGAGAATCGCCTAAGCCCAGGAGCTGGAGGTTACCTTGAGCTGTGTGACTCCACGGCACTCTACCAAAGGCGATAAAGTGAGACTCTGTCTGTACAAAAAAAAAAATTGTCCCTCAGGGAACTCTTGGCAGTGTTGGAACAGTATTGACTTTGGATCCAAATGAGGTCAATATTCAAATGCTGTGAACTTGGTCATGTTATTTGATCTCTTTTGATACCGTTTCTTCATATGTGAAGATACAGCGCTGAAGAAAGACACTTTGAAAGGTACCTGGTATGTGATTTAACTCTATAAATATATGCTCTTTCCCACTCTTCTCATCTGCTAGCAAAAACATTAAGATAATAAAGCATGGCACGGCGCCTGTGGCTCAACGGGCTAAGGCGCCAGCCACGTACACCTGAGCTGGTGGGTTCGAATCCAGCCCCGGCCTGCCAAACAATAATGATGACTGTAACCAAAAAATGGCCGGGCATTGTGGCGGGCGCCTGTAGTTCCAGCTACTTGGGAGGGGGAGGCAAGAGACTCACTTGAGCCCAGGAATTGGAGGTTGCTGTGAGCTGTGATGCCATGGCACTCCATCCAGGGTGACAGCTTGAGGCTCTGTCTCAAAAAAAAAAAAAAAAAAAAAAGATAATAAAGCATGCTCTGTATAGCAAATACATATTCCTAAGAATGTTAAAGGACGCATCACCCAGGGCCTGGGAGGGTGGAGGACCTTTGAAAAGGATAATCCTTATAGATTTGGGGGGTTTTTGCAGTTTTTGGCCGGGGCTGGGTTTGAACCTGCTGCCTCAGGCATATGGGGCCGGTGCCCTACTCCTTTGAGCCACAGGTGATGCTCCTAGATTTGTATTTTAAAAGGGACAATATGGCTCAGCACCCATTGCACAGTGTTATAGCACCAGCCACACATACACTTAAGGCGGTGGGTTTGAACCTGACCCGGGCTAGCTAAACAACTGCAACAAAAAATAGCAGGGCATTGTGGATGGTGCCTGTAGTCCCAGCTACTTGGGAGGCTGAGGCAAGAGAATTGCTTAGGTCCAAGAGTTTGAGGTTGCTGTGAGCTGTGACATCACAGCACTCTACTGAGGGTGACATAGTGAGACTCTGTCTCAAAAAAAAAAAAAAAGAAAAGAGAAAATAATTGAGAACTCCCATATTTGTTAGCCATGATGAAGAGAGGTTTAGCATGCACTTTTTTCATGTTTATTTCAACCAGCAATCCAAATACATTTAAAATATAACCCATACATGATGCTATGTTAATTTGGTAACATTTTTTGAGTCATGGTTCTTTTGACACTCTGAATAACACACATGTGTATTTGCACTTAAACAACTACACTTTGTAGGAGTTTCCCATCCCTTGAAGACAAGGATACCTCCTTAATGACTATGACCTATGAAACCTACTTTGATTTCCCCACATCCTACCCTCCACACACATTCCCTGCCTCTAGGTAAAGAGACTGGCAAGCAGCCACTCAAGGCACCCAGCTTCGAAAAGGCAAGACTTTAGCAGGGCATGTGGAGATGAAGTTGGCTGTGGGATGGGGCGAAGGTCTTGGGGCAGCACACGCTTGCCTGTTCCTTCCTGTTATCCCCAAGTGAGTGGCAGCAAGAGTGAGAAACCCATCACACCCACTCAGGGACACCTCCCACCTCCCCAGGTCTTAGTGGTGGGGAAGAGAGGAGAGAGAGCAGGGTGAGCTGAAGGAAGAACCCCAACCTTTAGGGGAATTGCTGGTTGACAGCGACTGTACCAAACAGTCTCTGGGACAAGATTTATTTTATTTATTTATCTATTTTACTACAACTTAGATTATTTTCTCCCTCCTCCATCCTGCCATGTCCAGCAAAAGGGGTATCTAGGACTAGGCAGGGACCAGAAAAGAAGCTGAGAACCCCCATATTACCAGGCATGGCGAAAGAAGGTTTTAACGAAGACTTTGTTTATGAAGTCGTTGCTCCAAGTACATTTGAAATATACCCCACATCCAATACCAATATTAATCTGCCAACATTTTTTGAGTCACTGATTTTTGTAACACCTACTCCGCGATGTTGAGAGACCCACAGAGCCAGGGATGGAGGGTGGCCTATCTCTGCCCCCAGCCTCCAACCAAGCACGTGCAGGGCAAGGGTAGAGTGCCAACGGGGGCCCAGGCCAGCAACTCTAAAGCCTTTAGGGGTAGGTTTGGAGGTCTGGACTCTGTTGGGAGTCGGGGCCAGGCTGGGCTGTGGGCAAAGTGGGGCTCACCCCACTCCCTCAGAAGTGGGGGTAGAGAGGTAGGTAGTTATTATCCTTCTGTGTGACCCCCCCCACCCCCCGCTCAGATCTAAAGTAATAATGCACACCAGTTATTAATCCTGCAAGCTGTTCAGGGTACAAAAGACCTAAACAGACACCCCAGACTACTTGTGTTAATAAGTAACAAAAACTGCATCTTTAAATCCTTTTGGTATGAGGTGGAATAGTAAAAAATTAGATTAACAAATATGCCACCCTTGGTCCTTAGAATATGTCTTCCCCATTTTATCCTCCCAGCCACAGTAGTGGGTGTTTTTGCCTGTTCATTTATAAATGAAGAAACTGGCTCTGAGGGGTTGCTCAAGGTTATACAGTTAATAAGTGACCGAATCAAAGCCTGAACCAGGTCTGACCCTAAGCTGATGTCCTTTGTTGGTGTTCCATTTTCCTTTCAGAGGTGAAGCAGATGCATCCTTATCCCCCTTAGCAAAGAGAACAGTCCCTCTCTATAAAAATAAAGATGTAACCTGCACACATACCTGGGAAAACTGTTGGCCTTCACTTTTTTTCTAACCACAATGATGTCTTTGCTCTGAACTGCTTATGTACTTTGAGATTGCAATCTGTACAGCTAGATTTTTTTTCTTTTTTGAATCTAACTGGAGTTAAATGTAACTAGCCCAAATTCAGACCAAGTGATCCAACCAGCCATTACAGACAGATGGTACACACACCCTTCCAATAAATGCAGACTTTGAAATTACCTTGGTCATTTAACCATCAATTATCCCACTACTCTACAGGCATTTAATGAGCATCTCTGCCTTTTTATGAACTCATCTACTTTCTTCTCTGCCAGCTATCTTATCTTTTTTCAAACATGATTCAGATCCAGTTACTCCTTTATTAAAAACCCTCAGTGGTTTCCCACCATCTACAAGCTGAAGACAAAACTTGTCACATGAGACTGTCCTAGCAGCTCTTAAATTTGTAGTAAAGGCAAAGAGAAACCCCAAAGTAGAGCTAAGTGTTTGGAATAGCTGCAAGAGTATGGATTCTTGCCCTCCAATACCTCAAATCCTATGTGAGAATAACCAGATTATAAAGTGTAAATTGGAAATCTCTCACTCCTCAGTTCCACTTAGCCCTGGAGAGTTTAGTATTTACAGGGAAATGTAGGCTGCTGAGAGTACAGCATTTAGAGTTTGTTTGCTCTTTATTGCTTTTGGAAAAATAACCTGGGAAAGTTTTTTAAAAAGTTAATTAAGGGGAATAGAAAAGCTAGAGCAAAGGAAAAGGAAAATATAATATTCTAGTTCTACAGATGAATGTTAATGCTAGGTTTATGCTTCAAAGTGGACTCTGAATTTCCTGGCAGTAAGGGCAAATTATTTAGATTTTATTGATAGAAAAGAGGAAATCTACCAATTCTTAAAAACAGGGGAAATATTTTTATGGTTCTACTTTTATCTTTCTCTTTATTGCTTTTTAAATTATAAAGTTACTGTGTGTTCTTTGTAAAAAGTTCAAGTAATACAAAGTAATACAAAAAAAATTCAAGTAATACAAAAAATTCTATGTCCCCCTTACCTATACCTCTATTTCTCGTCTCCAGAAGTGTACCCAAACCCCTGAGACTAACCCTTTATTTCTAGAGGATTTAATTAGAAGTACTTCCCCACCTTCCATAGAATTTGGGTTTTGTTTGCTTGCTTTAAAAAATATCAAACTGACTACATACTTTTGTAACTTCCATTTTCAATATGCAGTGTATCAAGGACATCTTTCTATTTCAGTGTATTTAGATCTACTTCTTTCATTTTAATAACTATAATATTCTATTATTTGAAATAGTCACTTATTTAGTTAAACTACTTGATCATTTGATTGTTTAAATTATTTAATCATTCCCCCATTTGTTTCTGATTTTGCCATCTTATAAATAATAAGCATGCTTATACATATACTTTTGTGCAGTTATGGAAGCATTTCTACACAATAGATTCCTAGAAGTGAAACTGCAAGATTCCATGGCTCATACATTTAAAATTTTGATGAATTGTCCTCAGAAAGGTTGCACTAATTTATGCTCTCACCAATAGTGTCTGAATGTGCCCATTTTCCCATTCCCTTGCCAACACTAGAGATTATCCACATTTTTCATTTTCTGGCACAAATCTCTAAATGGAATTTCTCCTGGCAAGGTCAATGTATTTTAATTAAGAAAGAAGACCAATGAGACAGGATCATTTCTCTTGTTCTATAGCAGTGGTTTCCATGGATTTGAGGTATTGGAGGGCAAGAATCCATACTCTTCCATGCAGTGGTAATCCATGTAGCTCCAGAAATCTTGAAGGATGAATGTGAGCTAACACAAAAGGCAAAGACCTTGACCTTAACCAGGGTAACTTGCTTTTATGTGTTGTACTTTCAGATAAAGATTTTTTTAAAGGAAATATTCTGTTGTTAAAAATAATTTTGAAAATCACTGGACTAGGGCCTTGTTTCTCATTGAACCATTAGCAACTGGCAGAGAAAGTTCTGTTAAAACATTCAGATATATTTTCAGGTGTGTGTATCTTTTAGGAGATCCATTATAAAGGATTTTCCTACTCAAAATATTTACTACTTTGCATTTCATTCTTTTTTTTTTATTTCAAGATATTTATTTAGCACGCCTTTCATTCTTATGTTAGACTTCACTGTTCTAAAATTTCTTTCCTACTTGTCCTATAAGCTATATATTATTTTTGTTTATTCCCTTCCTTCCTGGCCAGATAGGAAGTAGAGATGATTATCTACACCAATACAATATCTCCTCTTGCAGAGAGCCCAAGAATAAAGAATACTATATAAAGTAGCATGCTATGTAAACCAAGGCTTAAAACATCCTTTAGTGAACCATCATAAAATATCACTTGAAATTCCTACAGGATCTTCTGTCTTCTGTGTTTAATTCCTAAGTCTCATGTTATTAAAAGAAGTCTGTTTGCTCTTTTATCTACACTCCACATTATACAATTTTTTTTTCATCAAAACTGGCTTAGTTTGGTGTGAGGAAGCAGAAACATATGACAACTTCGAATTTTTGATATTTGACCCTTTGCTATAAAGTTAAGCTCGCAAACAGTCCAAAGCTCAGATTCCGCTGTGGATATATATCAGGCCCAATTCCATTGTGAATAGATGTATTCATTTACCATCAAACCTCTGTCAGTTGACCACTCAAGGACTGTAACAAATTGGTCAACCTTGGAGGTGGTCAACATAAAGAAATAGGCCTTCTATACTGATATGTACATGTGGTGCATGTGTGGTCTATAAAAATTTGATCAACTAAGTGGTCAATGTAGGGACGTGGTCAACTATGGAGGTTCTCTGTGTATATATATTCTGCCCGTCCTATTTTGCCTTGTCTGGATGACACCATTTTTGCCAAAATATTTAAATGAAAAAAATTTATTTAATCAAATTTATTTGGTGCCATATATATAATACAGAGAATAATCACAGCCAGATGTTACTGCTAAAATTTTATGCAGTTTCTCCCAAGTCTAATGACAAAATTTGACCTGCTTACTTGTCGGCATGTGACTCTCTCTTATCCGCTATCATTCCAGTTTTCTAGCTAGGGTATGCTTATAAATGAGTGTCCATTTTATTTTATTTTATTTTATTTATTTTAATTATTCTTACTATCCTCCATCACAGGAATTTCTTTCTTTCTTTCTTTCTTTCTTTCTTTCTTTCTTTCTTTCTTTCTTTCTTTCTTTCTTTCTTTCTTTCTTTCTTTCTTTCTTTCCTTTTTTTTTTTTTGAGACAGAGCCTCAAGCTGTCACCCTGGATAGAGTGCCGTGGCATCACATCTCACAGCAACCTCCAATTCCTGGACTCAAGAGAGTCTCCTGCCTCCGCCTCCCAAGTAGCTGGGACTACAGGCGCCCACCACAACGCCCGGCCATTTTTTGGTTGCAGCCGTCATTGTTATTTGGTGGGCCTGGGCTGGATTCGAACCCGCCAGCTCAGGTGTACATGGCTGGCGCCTTAGCCCATTGAACCACAGGTGCCGAGCCGAGTGTCCATTTTATTTTAAGCACTTATGTGTTCTGTGGTTCTCATAATAAATGTGATAAATGAAGAGAAAAAGATTAGAGATATAAGAAGAGTGATTTAAGATGTGGTTTAAGAATCAGCTACACCTGGATTTAAATCCTAGCTCTAACACTAAGCATCTGTGACCTTGGGAAAATTACTTACCCTCCTAAATCTGTTTGCTCAGCTCTGTGTCAGGGCCAAAGATACCTTTCTCATACTATTATTTTTTCTTTTTCTTTTTTTTTTGAGACAGAACCTCAACCTCTCACCCTGGATAGAGTGCTGTGGCATCACAGCTCACAGCAACTGCCAGTTCCTGGGCTTAAGCGAGTCTCTTGCCTCCGCCTCCCAAGTAGCTGGGACTATAGGCACCCGCCATAACGTCCGGCCATTTTTTGGTTGCAGCCATCATTGTCGTTTGGCGGGCCTGGGCTGGATTTGAACCCGCCAACTCCAGTGTACGTGGCTGGTGCCTTAGCCCGTTGAGCCACAGGCACCGAGCCAACTTTCTCATACTATTACTCTGAGGACTAAATGCATAAGATGTGCTTGGTAAGTGGTAGCTGTTTTGTTGTAATTACTACAACAGAAGCTTTGTCATGTAGCACTTTGCCATCCTAAATTAATTTTTGTATTGGTGTCTGTCTCTCTTTGCATTTCTTCAAAACATTTTTCTAGCCATAATTTTATTTGACTTTCATAACAACCTGTCAGCTAGATCTCACAGACATAATTAACTTCATTAGCAAAATAAGAACAAGGTAACATTAGTGTATTGTCTCAGACATCCAGCATCCGGTAAAGAAGGCAAGAATCCTTGTGTGATCCTCACAGCAACCACAGGGAACTCTTAAAAGTACTGTCTGATCAAGGTGGTGCCTGTGGCTCAAGGAGTAGGGTGCCAGCCCCATATACTGAAGGTGATGGGTTCAAAACCAGCTCTGCCCCACCCCCCAAAAACTGCAAAAAAACAAAAAAAAAAATACTCTCTGATCATGTTACCCCTCTTGACTCCCATTTCCATTTAGAACCCCCTATGTCTTTCTTTCTTTCTTTCTTTTTTTTTTTTTTGAGACAGAGCCTCAAGCTGTCACCCTGGATAGAGTGCTGTGGCATCACAGCTCACGGCAACCTCCAACTTCTGGGCTCAAGCGAGTCTCTTGTCTCTGCCTCCCAAGTAGCTGGGACTACAGGCGCCTGCCACAATGCCCGGCCATTTTTTGGTTGTAGCCGTCATTGTTGTTTGGCTGGCCCAGGCTGGATTCGAACCCACCAGCTCAGGTGTACGTGGCTGGCGCCTTAGCCCGTTGAGCCACAGGCGCCAAGCCTCTCTATATCTTTCTAATGCTCATAAGATGAAGAGAGAAAAATCCTTATTGTCTTCACTATTCCTTGATTCCTTACTTCCGAAGAGTTTGTGAGATTTTTTAAAAAACTGAGAGAAATATGAGGCCCTGCAGGTCTGATCCATTTCTTCAGTTCTTCTCAAAAGATCCTCACCCTCCCCAGACCCTGCTGGGCCCTGGTTCCTTGAATATGACCCATTTCTCTCTCTCATTCCCAAGCTCTTATCTACGCCTTCCTCCTCATGCCCAATTTGCACCCTTAAGTTTCAACTGGAAGCAAATCCCTTCCCCAGGGAAGGCTTTCCTGACTTCCCAGGCTTGTTGGGCCTTGTATTCTGTCCTTTTCTTCATAGAACGTGTTGCATTTTGTATTAATAGATTTGCACAGTATGTTTTTATGGTTGGTTGTTTGCTTTGTTTTGTTGTGTTTTAATGTCTGTCATCCCCACTAAACTGAAAGTGCCAAGACCGCAGGAACTAGATCTGCCCTCTCTCCTTTGAATCACCCGTTTTCTGCATAATGCCTGACACACGTAGGAGGCACTGAGATATACCTGCTGAATGAATTATAGGTGCTGTTAGGAAAAAAAAGAATGAGAAAAATAATTGCAAGTGAATGATAGAACTTTTCTGTCGCTCCTCTTCTCCTCTCTCCCCCTCCTCTTCCATCTCCCTTTCATTTCTCTCTTCTTCCCTCTATCTCTGGCTCTTCTTTTAAGTATCTATTGGGATTGATCCGGAAAAAGAAAGTCCTGATGCCAGTGCAGTTGGGTGAATGACTGTATAAGACAGGAAAGCCTGTAGTCCTGTGAGCTTGGTCCAGAGAAACACCAGAAAGAAGGAAAGAGCAAGTGAACACAACCTGGTGAAACAAGTGAATGCTTAAGAGCTTCCTCTTGCCACCTTCCGTCCTTCCACTTAACCTTCATTCTGCTCTGACAAGGACAGAGGGCCCTCCACTTAGAATGCCTCTGCTAGAAAACAGAAAGCAAAATGTAGGGAGAGGAACTATTTGGGTGCAAATATTTATATTAACCTATAATAATTATCTCAAAAATGTTGTGGGCAAAAAGTTTGAGAAGAATATTCAGAAATACACAAGGAAATTCAAATACGAGTATGCATTGCAAATACATATCTGATAGTCTAATATCACTTTGCAAGGTCAGCAAAATTAAGATCAGCAATTCCTTAATTTGTTCAGTTGGAACATTATCATTTAAGACTTTCATGATGTTTAAAAAATTAAATTCAAGGCCGGGTGCGGTGGCTAACACCTGTAATCCCAGCACTCTGGGAGGCCGAGACAGGGGGATTGCCTGAGCTCACAGGTTCAAGACCAGCCTGAGCCAGAGTGAGACCCCCGTCTCTAAATATAGCCAGGCGTTATGGTGGCACCTGTAGTCCCAGCTCCTTGGGAAGCTGAGGCAAGAGACTCACTTGAGCCCAAGACTTTGATGTTGCTGTGAGCTATGATGTCATTGCACTCTATGGAGGGTGACAAAGTGAGACTGTAGCAGACCATATAGCTTACAGAAAGGAGAAGTGAGAGTTAAACTCAGAACACTGTAACAATAAAAAACACCTGTGATATAACATCTCCCTAATGTAACACATTGCTGATAAGGGATAGGGAAGGGATTCGGCTCTCCTTAACACAAGAGCTCCCGAGATGAGACCATCAGTGATTGGCAGTCTTTACCCCTGTAGTGTGAATAGCCAGGGAATCATGTCTATAAGGAGCTGCAGGAGCAGGCAGTCGGGAGCATTTATTCTTTTACAGACTTGCTCACTCTGACTCTTTGGCTTCTTCTGTTCTCAGGGCACCTCCTGTTAAGAGAGTAAATCTCCCTCAAAGATTCTTTCTCTGTCTCTCCCTTCTGCTAAGGTGAATAGCCTTCAGGCACCTAAGGGTAATTGTTTACTAGCAAGATAACACAGTGGTCGTCAGGACAATAGATAAGCCGGGGCCAGAGACCTGGCCAGTCCCCAGTCCCGGCCCCACATGAGACTGTCTCAAAAAAAAAAAAAAATTAAATTAAAATCAATTTGTTTGAATAACTCTGACACCTTATAAACTAGTGTTGCAAGACTATCGCTGCTCTATACCAAAGTGTAAAAACTTAGAGGTTTTGGCTGAGCGCAGTGGCTCATGCCTGTAATCCTAACACCCTGGGAGGCCGAGGCTGGTGGATGCTTGAGCTCATGAGTTCGAGACCAGCCTGAGCAAAAGCGAGACCCTGTCTCTACTAAAAATAGGAAAACTGAGGCAAGATGATCACTTGAGCCCAAGAATTGGAGGTTGCTGTGAGCTATGACACCATGGCACTCTACCCAGGGTGACAGCTTGAAACTCTGTCTCAAAAAAAAAGAAAAATAAAATTTAGAGGTTTCAGATAACAGTGTTAGTGATTAAGTCATTATGAGAATGCATTTACCAGGTCATTTTTATCCACAGAAGAAACAGATAGGCATTTGTATATGTGATAAAATGCTACAGTGAGAGGAAAATTTCCCCTTAAAACCTTTCTCTCTTTTCCTACCTCTGTCATTAGTACCTTAAACTCTATCATTAAAGGTTAGTTCCTTTAGAAAGGCAATATTATTTAGTAACAACTTTAATAAAAAACGAGACATAATCGATTATGAGATGTACCACTATTTTATGTGCCACTAAGAAAGAAAAACCAATGCCTAGTATAATAAGACAAAATCATTGTAAGAGGAATCCTAATTTTAGAGATACTAAAATGTGAAAAACATTATGTCTTGGACACTATGAATGAACAATAAAGAGCAAGGACCTTGAAATCAAACACAGCTGGTGGACATCTTGCTTCTGCCATTTGATAGATAAATCACCTTGGGGAAGTTACTTAACTTCTCGGAACCCATTCCTTATATAAAATATAAGTACAAATACACACCTCCCTGGTTAGTAAGAATGACCTAAAAGGAGGTACTGAAAAGTGTGGAATGCAGAGCCCAGCCTATAGTTAGAGCTCCAAAATGAAAACTGCTATTGCTATTGAGGAATTATCCTCTAAAGCAGTGGTTCTCAACCTTCCTAATGCTGCAACCCTTTAATACAGTTCCTCATGTTGTGGCGAGCCCCAACCATAAAATTATTTTCGTTGCTACTTCTTAGCTGTAATTTTGCTAGCGTTAAGAATCATAATGTAAATATCTGATATGCAGGATGTATTTTCACTGTTACAAAGCGGTCGCGACCCACAGGTTGAGAACCGCCGCTCTAAAGGCAATTCCCACTGAGAAGAGTAGTGTATTGAGTCTTCACTGTTCATTGATTCCTTACTTCCAAGGAGTTTGTGAGATTTTAAATGAAATAGATCTCCATAGATTGAGGTATTTGACAAGAGATTTATTAGCAGGAGAGGGGACAATACCAGATTTGGGAAACTGCTTGGGCAGGAAAGGTCTAGGGCAGTGGTTCTCAACCTTCCTAATGCCGTGACCCTTTAATACAGTTCCTCATGTTGTGGTGATCCCAACCATAAAATTATTTTTGTTGCTACTTCATAACTATAATTTTTGCTACTGTGATGAATCGTAAAGTAAATATCTGATATACAGGATGGTCTTAGGCAACCCTTGTGAAAGGGTGGTTCAACCCCCAAAGGGGTTGCAACCCACAGGTTGAGAACCACTGGCTTAGGGGTGGAGCAGAGCTGGATCTAGAAGAGGAGGTCAGGGAATAACAAAACCAAATGATACTGTGTGCTTCAAACTTTTGCCCAGGATCACTTCTGGTTTCAACTTGATTCAACCATCAAAAATGCACTCATAACCTTGAGACAATATGGTAAGTGAAAGAAGCCGATTGCAAAATGTTTCATATTGTATTTTCCACTTTATATGAAATGTGCAGAATAGGCAAATCCACAAAAAGTAAATTAGAGATTCATAGACGCTGAGGGAAGGGGAGCTGCTAAAGGACTTTTAGGGGTGATAAAAATGTTCTCAAATTAGATCATGATGATGGTTACAAAGCTCTGTGAATGCACTAAAAATCATCGAATTGCACATTTTAAATTTTGTGATGTGTGATTTATACCTCAATAAAGATGCTTTAGGAAAAAAGTACATTTATATGTTTTGCTATTTTGCGTCTAGAGCTAATTTTTTTAAAAATTCACTTAAAAAAACTTGTCTATTCCTCCTTATAATTAAAAAAACTGTACATATTTAGAGAAACAGATACATGTAATTTACTTTACTTAAGTTCAGTTAAGGTTTTCACTTTATTTTTACCCATTACATGTAAAAATTGCCAATTTCAAACATAGTTTCCACTTTTGTGAACCCCAGAGGGTTTAGGCCTAAGGGTTTAGCCCCTATGGTGAACAGGTATACATTGTGCGGAGGGACACAAAGGGGTTCCTTACACTAGGGGTGATATTCAACGTATTTTAAAACTGGCATATAGTTGGGCACTGACCAACTATAAATGGATGACAGCCTGAGGCCCCATAGTTGCTGGAATTTGGAAGAGTCTGGGGCTATAGGTGAAAGGGTCAGAGAATTTGAAGTGGGAGGGATTAGGGAATAGGAACACTTAAGCTACAGCAGAGGCTATTTAATTCATTTTAGCAGCTTGGCACCCATAGCACAGTGGTTGCGGTGCCAGCCACGTGCACCCAGGCTGGTGTGTTCGAACCCAGCCTAGGCTAGCTGAACAACAATGACAACTGCAACAACAACAATAAAAATAACCAGGCATTGTGGCGGGCACCTGTAGTCCCAGCTACTTGGGAGACTGAGGCAAGAGAATCACTTAAGCCCAGGAGCTAGAGGTTGCTGTGAGCTATGACACCATTGCACTCTATTGGGCGACATAGTGAGACTCTGTCTCAAGAAAAAAAAAAATTAATTTTAGCAACTGATTAGGGCTATTTGGGATATATTTGTCCACTTTACCTCTGGTATTTCATCAGATTGCATGTCTGGCTTTCTGAATGTGGCTTTAAAACCTGAGAAGCTTAGAGATTATCTAGTCTACTGACGTTTTACAGATGAACAAACCAAGGTTGAAGAACAGTGAGTGGCTTACTCAAGATGCATGAATATTGACAGAGTCAGAACGAAGACCCACATCCCCAAAATCTCAATCCAGGTCAGATGATGTAGAGAAAAATGGCCAAAACATCCTCACATCAAATTAATTTGTCCATTCTTCATATTTGTACCATTTCCAAATCAGAGTTACAATTTATTTTCTCATTGTATACATTGGAAAACCACACATATTCTTCATGAAAGCAAAAGACTTTAAACATGGAAACCAAAGGGCCAGAGGGTCTAGACTTCTGGGTAATTGTTTTTAAACTATGTTTATGGAAAGTACTGTGGCACACATGTAGCATATCTCAACAGAATCCATGCATCGTTGCCAAAGCAAGCTTACAGAGAATAAACTAAAGGCATTTAAAGTAAAATATGCTCCTTGCACACAATCCTATTTTGTAACTTTTTTCTTTTTCACTTTCAGAAGGAAATCACCAGGAAAGAAATAAAAGCTAGTAAGCAATTATTCTGTTTACCTTATATTTTATTTAGGAAATTGTCATGAAAATAAATGCAGAAGGACTTTTTTGGGTGCTTAGGGTTTTGAGCGTATTGAGGGAAAGATGAGGGCCATCTTTATGTGGTCCTCGCAGTAGAACAGCATCCACTCATTTGTACCTCCGTCATTTGTACTTGTATATTCCATTCATCCATGTTTTGATAATATTATAATGACTAAGATTTCAATGACTCTTTATGATTCTAAAAGTGTTTTCCTAAACATGTGGTAGAAAACTATTGGCATGGGAAATATTTTACAGTATATTATTGCTAAGTGGAAACACAGGTTGCAAAATAGCAGGCACAGTTAAAACGCTATTTTTATTTAAAAGGGAATGTGTATGTATGTGTGTGTGCACATTTAAACAAGATTGAAAAGACATATTGAAATACTATCTCTTCTCCTTAATTGTTAAGATGATGGGTGCTTCTCTGCTGTTTTCCTTAGTCTTTTCCTGTTTTCCAAGTTTCTTGCATTGAACGTGTATTGGTTTTATAATTAGAAAAATAATCGTTAAGTGCTTCCATCAGCACTTTGTCTTCTCTGAACCCCATAACAGCCCTCTGAGGTACAATCCTCATTTATAGAAGATGCTTTTGAGGTTTAGAAAAATTGAGTTACCTGCTATTTGACAAATGGCAAGCATCACAGCTGGGGTTTTCATCTAGGCCATCTGGTTCTAAATTTTACACTCTTTTCCTCTGTGTTATGATGCTCAATGCTTAGAGCTCGCTTATGTGTCAGCTATCGTAGCACGTTGAGAGCCATCTTTGTGTTATCCTTACAGTAGAGCATCATCCACTCATTTGTACCTGTTAGTCATTCTATAGAAACCAATTTTCCAATTAGATGATAGCTGGTCTGGAAGTGGCACCAAAGGCTCGATGCAATTAAGCTCTGCCACAAATTCCGGTAGTAGCCATTATTTCCAAGCAGTATTCTGCACACTGCGCTCACACTTTAAAAGCTTCCTGGATTCTCTCCTGGACTCTGTAATCTTTCTCCATATTCAATTTCTACTCCTATCAGTTTTTCAAGGTATGGCTTTTTTCTGTGACCTTTTTCATGAAAGCTACTTCTTGCTTGGTAACTGGCCCTGTTCTGCTGAGAGAAAGCAGAGAAAATCATGGGGGAAGTAGAGAACTATGGAGCTAAATGTGACCACAAGCTCTGCTGGAAGCCCTGAAAATCTAATCCATTACCCCCTTACTTCACAGATGAGCTCAGAAAGCTGCTGCTGTTGATTTTCTCAGCATGGAAAGAGTTCTCAGTCAGCTGAAAGTCTCTGCCTTGGGATTTACTGAATGCTTTATTCTTTGACTTTTCACACAAATTTTGCAGCATCAGATAAATATTCTGAATAATCAACATTGTTCAGAATAGAAAGATTTGGAGGGAAGGCTTTGTAATCATTTTGTGAGGTACATAGGGAAGTTCTAGGCTAAGCCAATCTTTTGGACTTTGTGTCTCTTTGCCACATAAAACTCTACCTTTGGGCTGGGTGTGGTGGCTCACACCTATAATCCTAACAATCTGGGAGGCCGAGGTGGATGGATTGATTGAGGTCAGGAGTTCGAACCCAGCATGACACCACTGAGGGTGACAAAGTGAGACTCTGTCTAAACACAAAACAAAACGACCCTACCCTTATCCTTCAGAGCTGAGCTGTGTTGTCCTGGGCCCATTGATGATGATTTTGAGGCATTTGTTTCTTCTTTTGGCATTTTGAAAATAAGGCATACCTTCAGCCAGAAGAGAAGGTGCTGCTATATAAGTACTGTGACCCAAATGTGCCCAGGCCTTGTAGGTGGCCCTTTGCTGGGCTCACAGACACCTTGAAATAGGACTGAACGTTTCTATACTTTACAACAAGAACAAATCCAACTTCCTCAATACATTAACAAAAAGTGGAGATTTTATTTTAGATGTGGAGAAATGTGTGAAAGGAGAAATGCATGGCAAATTTTAATAGAAATTCCTATTAAACATCTAAGGTCTCCCTACAAAGTTCCCCTCAACCACCTTTTCACCCTTTAGTCTTGCCCATAGGCTCTAAGTGTTCCCTGGTTCTTCTGGATCTCACTCATTTTCCCTTGATCCTGCCTTCTCTCGCTCCCCCACAATAAATAATACATAGGATTTTTCTAATGCAGAACAATTTAGAAAGCTCTCTTAACCTTGCATCCTCACACACACATCACTATGTTCAGCAAACAAAGAACTTCCTTTGGAATCAGCTGGGTATTATAAACTGCAAGTAATTTTTCTTTGTCACAAGTAATTTTTTCTCTTGGCACAGTAGTGAGAACTCCTTTTGAAACTGTAGATGCAAATTTCAAGGTTTTCTTTAAGGGTAGTTGGGCAAAAGCTTGAATCTTTCTTTAGCAGAGCTGTTTCATGGGGATGTGAAGAGAAAGGGTCTGAGAGGGGAGGAAACTAAGGAATTTAAGGTGAAGAAAAGAGAAATTAAAATTGATTAAGCATAGGCCAGGCACAGTGGCTCACGCCTGTAATCTTAGCACTTGAGAGGCTGAGGTGGGTGGATTGGCTAAGCTCACAGGTTTGAGAGTAGCCTGAGCGAGTCTCTAAAAATAGCCAGGCATTGTGGAAGGTGCCAGTAGTCCCAGCTACTTAGGAGGCTGAGGCAAGAGAATCATTTGAGCCCAAGAGTTTGAATTTGCTGTGAGCTATGACATCACAGCACTCTATGGAGGGTGACACAGTGAGACTCTGTCTCAAAAAAATAAATAAATAAAAATTTTTAAGCACTGTGCTAGGCTCCTTACATGCATTATTTCATGGCATCTTCACAACCACATATCGCAGATGAGGAAATTGAGGGCTTAGAGAAAATACAATTAATTTGTAAAGTCTCATTGCTAGTAAGAGGTATAGCTGGGAGTCTAGGCCAAGTCCATAGGCTTCACAGTCTTGGGTCTTCCCTTATACTCTATCACCTTTCTTGGCCTTGGGCTTTTCAATATTCAACGAGCAACCTCCTTTACCACCCCATCAAACTTCTTGGCAGCTCAGATCACATCTGTCCATAGAAGTCATGTCTTCTCATACTATCCTGGTCTGGGACAGCTGGGTTTAACATTCTTACCCTGTTCCATTGCTGGTTCTATCCAAGTATCCACACGAACTCCTGACATCTCATGGGAAGGTATTGGCACTAGTGGGAAAGGGATGGTGGATAAGGTTGAGTGCTACAGTGGAAAGGACCCTGAACCAACATTCAGGCTAGGCAGAACTTAATAACCTATCATGGAATCAATCAGTGTGTATCTCTCTATGATTTCTTTGAAAACACATTTTTACACAAAGTAAAGTGAAATAAGAAATTTTAAAAAATCATGTTTGTGGACCGGTTCTCACAATGTCTCCCAAATATACAAAAGTAAGTGTTTTAAAAATTTTTGTATGAATGATTTAGCAACTTGACATGAACAGATTTAGTCTTGTAATGCAAGATAGAACACATTTTAATTCCCTCTGTCAGTTCCACTTTACATTATTTTTAACACACAGGGCAGGCTTCATGTGGACCTACTTTAACCACCCACTCAGTGCCTAAAGTGTCGTTGTTCAAGTTACTTAATTTCTTCCCACCCTAGTTTCTTTGACTATAAAAGGAAGGGGTAGGCTAGATAATCCTGTTTCTCTTCCAGCCATGTGGTTTACAGGGTGGTGAATATCTGCAAAGAACCTTATGGGAAACACTATCCCATCATTCTAAGAAGAACCTTAAACTGAACATATTTACTGGTAATCATAGCTCCCTTCAGATGAACCCAAAAAGTACAGGTGGGAAAGAAAACAAAGGACAGAGGGGATCTGGATGGAAGGTGAATGTCAATCTGGGGAAAATGTTATTGTGGGTTAACATGACTTTATGAATCTTAGGGGGACCTGTGTGGATTGATTCCCTTATTCTAATTGTTTATTTCCAAGTTATATACATTATATTTTACATAATACTAACGTTACATTAAATAGAAGAGTAGACCATTTGGCACTCCTGCTTTGGGTTTTGGATTTCTAGGTAAATCACATGAGATAGAGTTTCAATAACTTGCCCATGTGTATGTGAGTAGGGATATTTCAATCATAGCTGTTTGGCTTTGAAACCTTCTCTGGTATTTACAGAAACTATACATTGTTATAATAGTCCACTGAGAATAAAAGGTACCGTGTATCTTGGTTATTTCTGGACAGTCACATACAAGGTTTATTCCTAAACTAGAATGGAAAACTTTTGACTAGACCAAAGACAATCAAAGAGCTTGTGAATGCTGTCACTGACCAAGTGCAGCCCTGTATTCCGAAAACATTTTTCGGACTGTGACCTCTGTAATATTTAACACTATTTCTCACTCACCAGTTCCTAAATGGCTCCCTTCTCTTGGCTTCTGTCATACCATAGTCTCTTATTTTCCATCTCTGTGTCCTCCTCTTCTCAGCCACCTTTCTAAGCCACTCTTCCTTTCACAGCCACTCTCTCTAGGAGATGTCATTCACTGCACCCTCCAGATATGATCATCATCTCTACCCTGATGAGTCCTACATCTATATCTCTAGCCAAGACTGCCTGATAACCTACAGACTCACATATTCAACTGCCAGCTTAACATCTACATGTGGGTATCCCACTGGGATCTCTAACTCAACATGCTCAAAACACCTTCCATCTAAAACCGATGCTCCCCCTAGTCCCCATCCAGACTTGGTCGGATGTGACTCCACTATCCACTCACTTGACCAAGCCAGAAAGCTGAACAGCATCCTTGATACTTCCTCTTACAAAACCAAATCTCAGTCCATCGATCATCAGACTCAACTGAAGAGAACCCTGCATCATCTCTGAAGTCTAACCATATCTCTCCATATATACTTCTGCTTTCTTAGCCCAGGGAACCCCCATCTCTCACTTATGACACTCAAAATAGCCTTCTCCTCTGCTTCCCCACTCTGCTCCTTTCCATTCCATTCTCTACCCTACAACCAGAGTAGGAGTTTTAAAACAGAAATCTCAACATTTCCCCCACTGCTTCTTTTGGCTCTTAAGATAAAACCCATACTCCTTAAGATTGCTTATAAGGCTTCTCTAACTTGTACTTTACACTCTAGATTTAATGCTTTTCCTTTTTTATTTCTTTGAAAAAGCCATAATCTCTCATACACAGGTTTCAGAAATACAATTTGTTTCCTGAACACTTCTACTTCCCTACTTTTGTTTTACTCCCACCCAGCAGCCTATTTTGACTCTCTGCCCCCAACACACACACCAGGACTAGCAGGCAGGCATCATAGTGCAGGATAATTACTTATTCAAGTGCCTTTCTACTAGACTACACAGGCCATGAGGGCAGGTACCATGCCTATTTTTATAGTTATTTCCCAGCACCTAGCACTGTGCCTAGCATATAGGAGAAATTCAGTAGACATGTGTAGAATAAATGAATTTTTATTTTTATTTTTATTTATTTATTTTTTTGAGACAGAGCCTCAAGCTGTCACCTTGGAGAGAGTGCTGTGGCATCACAGCTCACAGCAACCTCCAACTCCTGGGCTCAAGTGAGTCTCCTGCCTCTGCCTCCCAAGTAGCTGGGACTACAGGTGCCCACTACAACACCCAGCCATTTTTTGGTTGCAGCCATCGTTGTTTGGCAGGCCTGGGCTGGATTCGAACCTGCCAGCTCAGGTGTACTTGGCTGGCGCCTTAGCCATTTGAGCCACAGGTGCTGAGCCAGAATAAATGAATTTTTTAAAAATATGTTACTGCTTTGAACTAACAGCAATATTGGTACTTAAGCCTACTTTATTTGTATACAAAGCCAACCAAAAAATAGTATCCTAATTCTGTTTTCTTCTTATAAAACTTATCTTTAATCAGTGGAAATCTTTTTTCCAATAAAGTCTGTGTTGAAGACCTATATAAGGTGGACAAAAATAGAACTACTTATGTTGTAACTACAGTGGGGAGCCCCTTCCACAATCACATCTTGATCCTGAGAGGTTTCCAAGGAAACTATTAGAACATTCAGAACTTAATGTAAAAACCATTGATCCACCTAATCCCACTAAAAATAAGCAGAAATATTCACTTCATTGAGACTTTTGTTTCTAAAATCTTCTGAGAAGAGTCCACTAACTGGAGGAGATCCTTATCTAAAGAAATGAGGAGCCTGACACGGGACTATCAAGGAATTCTATGTTAGCTTTCCTGATGACAATTTTCTAACATGGAAGGACAGAATAAAATACTTTTTCAGAGATTTAGAGGCTCAAAATACTTCAGGGCAGAGATTGCACACATTTTACCATGAACCTGGGTATCTTGGAGGTGGTTCAACGCAAGTGAAAGCATAAGAGGATTTGCCCTGATGCTGTCTTCGCTTTGGTTAGAGCTGGAAGTCAACCATACATATAAAGTTCTAATCCTCAAGCAGTTGCACTTTTCCTTATGCTGCTGATACTCAGCCCTGAAGTCTAGGATTCTTTCATCAGGAAATTTTTCTCATGAATAGCATTTTCTGCCAAAGGGAACCGACTTGCTCCAGACAGAACAGCATTAAGAAAAGTACGAGACAGACATTTGTCAATAGGAAATTGCACAGTGAAACGTCTCTTGGGCAGATGAGCCACAGTTTGAAGCAGTTGAGAGGAAGGTATAGTCCAGGGCTCACATAATACCCTAGGTGAGGCTGTGGCATGCACTATTATCAGAGGACCATGAACACTAAGTATGCCGGAGGAGGATGTGGACTTAAATTCAGCAAGTGGTAATTTTCTCTAGATTTCTTGGGGAAAATGGGAACACCTCCATGTTTATAAATACTATTTACTTTGACTACAGTCCAAGCTTCAAGTATGAATAAAATTCTGAGAATATTAATGACTATCTGATACGCAAGCATGAAACAATCCCATTAGACAACAGTATGATTAAAAATTTATTTTCTTTCATTGACTGTAACAGTAAGAAGGAATCAAGAAAAAGAACTTATCTAATAATAGCTCAGACCATTGGGAAGAGGCCACATTTTACTTTACTTATGCTTATTACATTGCTGGAAGCCTATAAACTCAATGTAATTTTACTATAAAAATAGATTCTTTGCAGAGGCAGGTAAGGCAATAGGTCATTTTTTAAATAGTTAGTAAATTCAGGGATAAATACAGTAAAGGCTCTGTAAGTCAGCCGTCCAAGGGACTGTAACAAACTGGTCAACATATGGAGGTGGACAACATAAAGAATTAGGCCCTGATATATATATGTGGTACATGTCTGGTCTATGAAAATTAGGTCAAATTAAAGAGGTGGTCAGTGTAAGAAAAAGGTCAATTATGGAAGTTCTCCTGTAATTTAGAAATACTCAATTCAGTTCCTGGCTGAGGAGCTTACAATCTAGCTTTTAGTCTCAGAAACAGATAAGTAAGTGAAGAATTATAGAGTATGATGTATGTTGTGATAGCAGTAGGCCCAAGGAGAGCATCACCTTAATCTAGCAAGGGTTCTTAGGTGGGCTTTCAGAGGAAATGACACCCAGGCTGAGTCTTGAAGGATACGTAAGATAGAGAGGAGGGAGAAGTGGAAAAGGGCTTGAGGACAGAATGGGGGAGGGAGCTCTAGATGAAGAAAGAAACTTGTACAAAGGGAAAGAAGAATTGCTTATTTAATAGTGCCACATGATTGGAATCTAAAGTGTTTGTGAGGGAAGGGAGGAGATTTGGTTAGAAAAGTAAACAGCCCCGAGGTCATGAAGGATGTGAAAGAGTCTGGCTAAGGTCAAGCTAGGCATGTGAACATCATTCCTTTAGGTTACAGGGAGCCATTATGGGATTTCAGCAGAGAAATAATAACATGATTAGATAAACAAGCTAGAAATAATTTATTGTAATGTCAAAGTCTAATTTTCAAAGACATAAAGACCTGAGTTTCATATTAATATAGAATGAACACTGGTCAGCAGGCTTGTGCTGCTGCTGGTGGGAGACATGCTGTGCCCACATGACAGGTCATTTCTGGCTGACTTGGCACCCTCCCCCGCACCATGAATGTCCAAAGGCAGGAGGCCAACTTCAGGCCTGGGCTGGCCATACTTCTGTGTTTTCTGTTGTTAGAGAAATAAAAAGAATTATTAGACTACAAAGGAATTGATGTTTATGTTCTTGAAATGAGTCACTCGTCATCAGATTTTGCTAAGATTATTAAAAACACAGAGAATCTTCTTCTTGTATAGGAATTGTCAACCATTCCAGACAACTACTGTCCAAGGTAATTTTTGTTCAAGGAGGTGGGTCTGGCCAGTTCAGTGCTGTCCCCTTAAACCCAACTGGCCTGAAAGCAGGAAGGTGTGCCAACTCCTTGGTGACAGGAGCCTGGGCAGCTAAAGCTATAGAAGAATCCAAAAATTTGATCATCATTCACCTTGAACTTGAGAGTTATAGAAAATCCCAGATCCAAGCATCTGGAACCTCAACCTATGAGTCCTGTGTGTAATACTTCACGAATGACTGACGTGCAGTGGCATTTGACTTTCTACTTGACCTCAGGCAGCAGTACTTTGTTTGCCACATGTCCTCAAACTTCTATCCAAGCCAGTGTATGTTTCTAAGTTTGATGTGACTTTTGCTGGTGCCCAGAAGAACACTGGCTGTGCTGGGATTATGATCATGATCATCCACAATGACCTGCTGGTGTTTACCCTGAGAGTAGCCCTTGTCCTGGAATACAAAGTACAGGCAGAGAAACAACTGCTCATACAACGGGCCTCTGTGTTTTAGCATCCATGTCATGACCTTGGTCCTGGAGTGGATTAAGAAAGATGGTAGTGCAACAGCTATAAAGAAGCTTAGCTCCATCAAATCTCAAAAAATTATTTAATTATCGATAATTGTCAAGGATTCTACAAATGTCCAGTGAAGCCTCATAATAGAAGCAAGATGAATATTCCATTCTGCATTGGCAATGTCAAAGGAGACTACGATTTAGAAAAGAAGCTTCTTCGTAAAGCTGTTGAACTTAATATGAATGCCTTGGAAAGGCACAGGTCTGTGATAAGCATCCAGCCCTTTCTATATAAGGTCATCAGGAGAGAAGATGTTCAGAAGCTAGCAGTCCTCATGTAAAATTTTTTGGAGATGCATCATTACAGAACATAACCCAATCAATATATACTCTGCCCTTTAACAATGTACAAAATTTAAAGTAACTTGAGAATGGCCACAAAAACTTAAGAAACATGGTATTTTTCCCAAACGAAAAATTGAGGGGAAATTGTAAGCTTATTATAAGCTCTTTTTTCAAAGAAACAAATTTCAGCTTAGTTTGGTTTTACTTTTTATAGCTAGATTCAAACTTGTCTGCCTCCTTAGAAGTTAATAAAGTCTGGAGACACAGGAACACACACAGGGGGAATGAGTAGGCCCCTCTAGATGCTAAGTCTAGATCCACGATTCAAGACAGCAGTGGAGTCTCCTGGGTGATTAAGGCCACCCATTTATGAGAGTCTAGGAGTTTCAGGCGAAAAAGTAAACTGTAGATCTTTCTTTATATTATTATTCCCATAAAGATATAAAAGTGACATAAATATTTATATAGTAAGGTATGTTTTTAATGCCATACAGTTTATATCACTATGTGTTTATATTTTTAATAAAAAGTCTAGAGACTTCTGGAATTTATTAGAATCCTTGATCTTCTTTATTACAGTATTACATTCTCAATAGTTGTTCCTCCCTCTTCTGTCCCCACCCCCCTTTTTAAATTACTTCGCACCAAAGATCTAGTTCCCTGATTCACTTTCAGTCTCCCTTCAGAAGGTCAAGAGAAGGTTGGTTGGTTGGTTTGCTCTTTGTTTTTTAAATAGGCTGTCAAACTAAAACTCACTGTTAAACTCCCCTATCCTTTGTTCATTTAACTGTTTTCTTTACAGTGTTTGACTAGAGTGATACTGTGAGTGCTGGAAGATCTTTGCTAAATAGTCGCTTCCTATTGTTTATCTATTGCCAACATTTTATGTTGAATATGTAGAGAACATTAAAGTCTCAAAATATCTTTTCAAAAAGGAAGATGACTGGTTAAAAAATGTGGCATATACACACAATGGGATACTATTCTACCTTTAAAAAGTAGGAAAATTCTGTCGTTTGTGCACCATGGATTAACCTAGAGGACATTATGTAAGAGAGATAAACAAAGCACAGAAAGAAAATTACAGTATGATTTCACTTACATATGAAATCTAAAAATGTTGAGCTTACAGAAGCAGAGAGTAGCATGGTAGTTACCGGAGGCTAGAGTTGGCGGGTAGGCCAGGGTCAATGGGGAAAGGGAAGACATTGGCCAAAGGGTATCAAGTTCAGTTAGACAGGAGGAAGAGGTTCTAATAATCTATTGTACAACAGGGTGACTACAGTTAATAGTAATTTATTATAATACTTCAAAGTAGCTAAAAGAGTGGATTTTAAATGTTTTCATGACAAGAAAATGATAAGTATTTGAGGTAATATCTTTTTTTTTAGAGACAGTCTCACTTTATCGCCCTCAATAGAGTGCCATGGCCTCACTGCTCACAGCAACCTCCAGCTCTTGAGCTTAGGCAATTTTCCTGCCTCAGCCTCCTGAGTAGCTGGGACCACAGGTGTCTGCCACAATGCCCAGCTATTTTTTTGTTGCAGTTCGGCAGGGGCTGGGTTTGAATCTGCCACCCTCATTATATGGGGCCGGCGCCGTACTCACTGATCCACAGGCGTCGCCCTTAATTAGCCTGATTTGATCATTTCACAATGTATATATGTTTTAAAATATCACATTGTGCCCAATAACAACCTTATTTTTCAATTAAGAATAAAATAAAATGGGGGAGAGACACGATTGTAAGGGGTCTTTACCTAACAAATGCAATCAGTGTAACCTGGTTTCTTGTACCCTTAAGGAATCCCCAACAATAAATTTAAAAAAAAATAAAGATAAAAATAAATAATAAAAAAATATAAAAAAGAATAAAATAAACTTTAAAAAAGGAATAGACAATGGTCAAAGATTTTATTTACTTCATTAAATAATGCAGGAACGAGTAATTTGGTTATAACTTGTTCCAAGACACTTAAGGAATAGGTGTTAATACAGGCCATCAAGACAGGAGAAAAAAAGAGCTTTCTATTTTTTTAAAGTTAGTAACAGATCTGGTTATTGTTAGAGAAATAAAACATGGAGATGATCTTTTCTAGCCTACAAAACTATTTGTATTTCTACCAGACCAGAAAATCTACAAGTTACATTGTAACTTCACAGAGTGTGATCCCTTAATCTATAAATTCCAATAATAACCATAATAGGGTGGCACTCACAGCTCAGTGAGTAGGGTGCCGGCCACATACACTCAGGCTGCCAAGTTTGAACTGGGCCCAGGCCTGCCAATCAACAATGACAACAACAACAACAACAAAAAACATAGCCAGTTCTTCCCACCTATTTGGGAAGCTGAGGCAAGAGAATTGCTTAAGCCCAAGAGTTGGAGGTTGCTATGAGCTGTGATGCCACACGAACTGGGATGCCACAGCACTCAACCCAGGGTGACTGCTTGAGACTCTGTCTCGAAAAAACAAAACAAAACAAAAAAAGGCTAATAGTGATATATTCACCAATGAAATAATTACTGAACAGACATTTCACTGGCTCAGCACCCATAGTGAGTAGGGCGCTGGCCACATTTACCAAGGCTGGTAGGTTGGAGCCTGGTCCGGGCCTGCTCGACAAAATGACAACTACAACCAAAAAATAGCTGGGTGTTGTGGCAGGCTCCTGTAGTCCCAGCAATTTGGGAAGCTGAGGCAAGAGAATCACTTAAGCCCAAGAGTTGGAGGTTGCTGTGAGCTGCGACACCACAGCACTCTACTGAATGCAACATAGTGAGACTCTGTCTCAAAAAAAAAAAAAAAAAAAATTAAAAAGTTTCACCATCACATTCAAAGGACCTACTGTGCTGTCTTAGCCTTATTTCCAAGTATTGAATACTTTTTTCTTCACTGTGAAATGTAGTGAGCGTAAGACAAAAGCCGGAAGATCAGTCGAAAGGCGGCAAGTGTACAAAGCAAGGAAACAGAAGTGGGACTGAGAAGTAGAGAAAGGGATGGATTTGAACAGTTTCAATAGAGTAGAATGAACGTGGCATGTGGATGCTGACAGAAGTAAGATCCTGAGAAGATTCTCAGGTATTAGGCTTGAGCAATTAAACAAAGGTATCGTCATGCCAGGCAGGACTGGAGCAGGGAAGTCGTTTAGGAGGTGAGGCTGGGGAAATGTGTTTCTATGAAGGTATGATGAGCCTACAAAAGGAGCTCCAGCATGTGGACCTGATCTCAGAAGGGAGACTAGGCTGGAGACAGACAGGAGATTTATTTGAACACAGGTACACTATAGCGTGTGGACATTCAACTTATGCAAATTCAACTACACATCTTTGTTTTTGGAAAAACAAATTAAAAACAAGAGGGAGGAGAAAAAATCAAGAATTAAAATGATGTGATTTTTTTTTCATAACATTCATTTCAAACAGTGTCTTTCCCCAAATAAACTGTTATGTTCCCCAGCAGGTTCACTGCTGAAATCCCACACCTTTGTGCGCCATACACTGGAAGTGGCATCATGATTTGAAAACAGAACACATGTGCGTGAGAGTCAGCGGATTGCTACCATGGGTACCCCAAAGGCCTCCAAATCATCACATCTGCACCTTTTCTGTGGCTCACAATTCTGCACAGGAAATGTCTCACTGGTCAGTGGGAGGAATTTGCTCACCAGACCCTCCGGCAACCAGGAGCCGCCATGCTTCTCTGGCATCTGATCGACCCTGTGGGGTTGATCCAAATGCTCTGAAGGAGAAATGTGCTCCTGGAGAAGAGGGTCCCTGGGACCAGGTGAGTCCCAGTGTGAGTGTTGGGTACTTCACCCAAACAGCACTCCCAGGAGTCATGGTGCTAGTCACTAGAGGACTTAAGAACTTTCGCTGAGAACACTTCTCACAAGCAGGACCCATGCAGGATGGAGTTTGTGTTGGGGTGCAGGACAGCACCGCATCCTCTAGCTGGTCTCGTGCACTGGAGAGGAACTGAAAAATTTCTGAGGAAGGCGGGAGGCCCAGGGTGAAGGCCCTGGATGTTCAGCCTAAGAGAAGGACAGCAAGTACTACTTCCTATTTTAAGAAAATAAATATTTCGTAAGCCCCTCCCAGATCCCACCTTTCTCCCTCCACATTCAGAGATATACAGAGCCTAAAAATTTCCTTTCTCCCCAAATATGTTTTGTGTTCTTTCGAAAAAAGAAAACCAAACCACTGGTTGTTCATGTTAACATCACAAAAATAAAATAAAATCACATTATCTTGCTTCCTCATTGAATCCATAGATCAATTAGGAGAAAATATTATGACATTGTCTTCTAATCCTTAAAAGTAGTTTATCTCTTCATTTAAGTTTTCTTTAATGTCTTTTAACAAAAATTTCCAGTCTTTTCCATAAAGGGTTTGTTCTTATTTTGCTAAATTCATTTTGAGTGCTTAATATTGTTGATTCTGTTTAAATGGCATATTTCCAGTTTTATGTTTTCAAACTAAATTGTTGCTAATGGATATAAATTCTCAATTTTATAATTTGTGTATTTCTGGGATTTTTGTATAGATGTTCATATATAATCTGTTAATAATGAGAGCTTTGTACCTTTCTATCCATGCATATACTTTTAGTTCTATTATTCTTGCTTTATTGAGCTAGCTAGGTTCTCCAGTACAATGTGGGATAGCAGTAGTAATAATAGATACCCTTGCCTTTTTCCTAATCTTATGGGGAACATTTTCAATATTTCACCATCATGTATAACGTTTGTGTTATACATACAGGCAGTTCCAGGTTACAAACAAGATAGGTTCTGGAAGTTTGTTCTAAAGTTGAATTTGTACATAACCTATTACCTATAATAGCCTCTGTTGTAAGTATGAGTTGATGTAAATCAGATGTTTACAACTTAGAGATTGCCTGTGGTAGATATCCTTCAACAGATTAAGAAAAATCCCTTTTAAGTTTAAGAATTGTTATCAAAAAAGAATGCCGAATTTTATTTTTGCATCTCTGAGATACTATTTTTCTCCATTAATATATTAATCTATTTCTTTAATTGGTTTTCTCTTTTTTTTTTTTTTTTTTTTTTTGAGACAGAGCCTCAAGCTGTCACCCTGGATAGAGTGCTGTGGCATCACAGCTCATAGCAACCTCCAACTCCTGGGCTCAAGCGAGTCTCCTGCCTCCGCCTCCCAAGTAGCTGGGACTACAGGCACCCGCCACAATGCCCGGCCATTTTTTGGTTGCAGCCGTCATTGCTGTTTGGCGGGCCAGGCTGGATTTGAACCTGCCAGCTCAGGTGTACGTGGCTGGTGTCTTAGCCCGTTG